>PVLA01008659.1:26909-85816 GCA_004027455.1 Hydrochoerus hydrochaeris
ACCTGCTGCTCATGCTGCTCAGGGCTCATCCTCGGGAGAGAGCCATGTTTCCAGGAGGCCTGCAGGTCTGCATGACACTGGCTTTGCAGTGAGGGCTGGGCATGCTTTAGTTGAGGGACTAGCTTTAATGTGGCAAGGGCACAGGGAAGGTCCTTGGCCTTCTTCCTGTTGGGACTCAGAGATGGGGTGTGTCCTGTGATGTCCATTTGGTGCCAGCTCTGTAACACTGATCTCTCTCTGCTGCTGCTGTTTCTTGCTTGCTATTTCTAAAGACAAAAATATGTGCCTAGATGTGCTTCTAGGGAGGCCATGGAAGTCCGATTTCTGAGTGTTCCTGGGCATTTGATTAAACTCCTTCGTCATTAATCCAGGCCCAGTATGCCCTTGTGTTGCTCCCTCTGCTAGAATCTACTGACAGTGGCTATTTAATTTGAGAGATTTTTCCTTGAAAGCCAGTGGTATGCTGCTATTTTAAAGAAAACCTAACTGCATGTTTTTGGGTTTTTATTTTTAAAGCAGCTTGAAGTTTTTGAATAAAAATGAAGAAGTGAGGTCACACATAGAAGTAGAGAGGTCATGCACAGCAGTGCAGGGTAGGGCGTGTGTTACAAAACAGGGAGGTGCTAGCTTTCCCTGTGACCTATAAAGCTCTCTGCTGCAAGGAAGTTTCCCTCTACATGCAGTCACTTGCATGCTTTAAAGACCCAGGAGCCACTGCAGGGGAGGCAGTTCTGTTGGACTGAGGGCGATGATGCTGATGCCATGTCCTCTCTGCCACCTGAGACTCACTCTGCTTTGCAGGTGGTGGCCCCATGAAGTTGCGGCTGTTTTCCCATTGTGAATTGGGTAATGGTGCTGGTTTCTTTGTGCCTTAGGTTATGTGCAAGAGACCTACCTTTGCGGCCTCCAGGACTTCATCATGAGTGTGGTGGATGGGAAGCAGCAGATAGTGGGATACTGCTGGCCTCTGAGGACACAGAGAGTGACCTGGGAGAGGCTCATGCCTGCTGGACCTGACCCAGTAATGTGGAGGTCTATGTGGAGAGGGGGTCCCACAGCCAGCCTGACTCTTTATGGACACTGCTCGTGCCACACAGAGCTGCAGCTTATGCAGAAAGAGCAGGACTGTGACATATGCATGTCACCCACCTGGTGGATGACAGTTGACTTGAAATTTTTCACCTTGTCAATGTACAACCTGTCCCACCTGTGTTTGCTCTTCCTGTCAATCACTGCTCTTTTTCAGGGATAGTTTCAGACACAGATGAATCACTGCTAAGGACAGCAGAAGACTTTCCCGCCTTTTCAGTAGCATGTTCTGATTACAAGTCCAGGAAATGATGGTCAGGTCCTCTTGCCTGGAGACCAGAGAGGACAACTCCCTTCTGCCCACACTGTGGTCCCCATATGTCCCACCTGAATGCCACCTTCCTCACCTGTCCTGCCTGTGTTTCACCTTCCCCCTGTGACACAAGCTATTTCCAGCCACCTCTACCAGTGCCCTGCCTTCCCCACCTATGCATCATTTGTGTGGGGCTCCCCCAGTGGCAGCTGAATGGCATGGCAGTTACAAAGGCAACTGCCAGCTTTTCAAGGACCAGGCATTTTCCTTCCAACGGGGTAAGACTCCACACAGCACTCCAGCAAGAGGGACCCAGGAGTGAAGCTGCAGCACAGCTGCCTCCTGCCCCACTGTAGGTGCACAGGCAGGGGGTGGGGTTAGAAGACAAAGGGGCAGGGTGGAGAGCAGGGCCCAGTGGGAAATCAGGAGGGGCAGAGGGTGGGCAGCGCAGAAGGCTTCTGGTCTTCCGGGCTCTACATCCTAGTAAGCTGTATTTTCCGGCTCTCGCTCCAAATCATGAGGATTTCATCACAGCCATGAGCTGCATAAAGCAGTCCTGGGAGTTTTTGTTGTGGGTCATGGGTATAGATGGTAGCTCATAGCAGGAAACTCAAATCCCTACTGAAAAAATCTAAAAACTGACCATAATCCTATTTCATAACTGTGCAATCTCAGTCTTCACTGTAAAATCCCTGACAGTTAAGTCTCCAGTGTTTTCCATTTTTAAAATCATTTATTAGTTTAATTGCTTTGGTTTCCCTAAAAGTAGGTCTGATTTTGAGTTTCTGGTAATTATCCCATAGCTTTTCATTGAACAGATTCTGGAAAGACAACAGCTAAAGCACAGAGAAACGATATTAATCCACTTCCTTTGGATAAGATGAAATAGCTGATGCACCCAACTTAATGGAGCAGACGTTTACTTGGATCATGATTTAAGGGGGTTCAGTCCATGGTGATTTGGCTCCAAGGTAGAAGGGCTGGTGAGGGAAGGTGGTCATGCCAAGGCTATCAGAAAAAGCAGACAGAGGAAGAAAGGGAATGCTGGGGACAAGAATGCATCCTTCCAGCTGGGTATGGTGGTGCAAACCTGTAATCCCAGTATGCTGGAGGCTGAGGCAACAGGTCCAAACACATAAATTCAAACCAAACCTTAACTACATAGGGAGAGTGTCTAAAAAAATCTTTCCAGGCTACAACCCCAGTGACTAGCTTCCAACCAGGTCCTCCTAATGGCACATTCAGCAATGAGCCTGCTGGATTAATCTACAGAGTGCAGTGGGTCCAGGGTCATCCTGCAGGGAAGAGCTCACATTCTCTAGACTGTGAGGATAGGGCTGTCCACATGGAAAGCAACCTGTATGCCTGCCCAGTACAACTGCCTGCCCAGGGAGGCACCAGGCTGCAGGAGGATGGGAAGTCTGCAGGCGTCTTCTCCTCACCATGGAACACAGTGACAAAGCTGCAGCCCAGAGAACATCTTTCCTCTGCCCGGTGTGCAGCTTGCTACCACTGTCTTCCAGCTGGACAGGATGACACCAAAGTCCCATACCCATTCTTCCTGCCAGGGATAAAAGGGCCCCACCCTGTACTCTCTGTGGTGGACTGGCTGTCACAGTGGCCCCAGTATCTGCTGAGCAATGTTGCAGACTGCACTGAAGAAATACAATGGGAATCTGTGGATCTGAATGGGAACTTTCAAGTGGAAAGAATGCTGCAGATAAGGAGCAAAACTCAGAGACACTCTGCAGGAACCAAATGTCTTAGTGCTAATAACTTCCTGGTTGTATGGCCATGTTGTAGTTGTCAAAGAGCCAGTGTGCTGGTGCATGCCTGTAATCCCTGCTACTGGGGAGGCTGAGGCAGCAGGATTGCATGGTAAAGCTCAGCCTGGGCAGTTTACAAAGGCCCTGTCTCAAAAATCTATGGAGTTGGAGCTCAGTTCTGTCTGAGGGAAAATGGATGGACAAATAGAAAAGCTGAAAAGCCTAGGTAAATGTTTCTCTATGAGGAAAGAACTAGAAATCAATTCTTAAAATTAAAGAATAATGAAATCCTAACTTTGATGACCCTTACAACACATTACAGTATTTATAGTGGCTACAGCACAAGCACAGAAAAAAGATGTCAGAATTTTTAGGTTCATACAGAATGATAATAATTGGGAAAATACAATTTTCAAAACCTAAGATTATATTTCACTCTAGCAAAATACCAATGACAACCTAGTTTGGGTGGATTTAAAATAGGCATTTGGGAAGTCTCCATATATGGAACTCAGCAGCACTGTTTTTTACTTGCTAACATCACTTAAATGTTACAGGTGTCAAGAAATAGTTTAAAATAGTGTATACATTTTAATCACAGACATGACACAATTTTTTTCTTTCAAGAAAGTTTTTATGTCCTACACCTTATGGGACATAAGTAAAATGTATATAAATTCTAATACAGAAAATATTATCTTTCAGATATCTTGAAATGTCCTTATATTGTTGTGACTGAAATTAGGTCTTGACTTAGCAGATCCTCTGGGCAGAAGTTCAAAGGCTTCTAATTCAGCATAGCTGGGAAGAAAATGGAAGTTACAATTTTATCTCAAGAACCTCAGTGAGCTAAACATGAGTTATGAAAACAACTGAGGACTTTGTAAGTGATGATGAGAACTACGTATGTGCCAGCATAATAGAAAGCGGCTACTAAACCCAATTTGCCTCAAGTTGTACACTGAACTAATGATCCTGTGAGTGAGACACCCATGTGCTAAGGTGCTGGAAGGACAATAGCACAGTGCAGGGGCCAATCTAATGCTGTTCCCTCAACAAACAGATTCCACACAGATACTGTGACAGGAAGTGGCATGGCAGGGACACACAGAACCCTGTGTCTGTTTCATGTCACTACTGTAGAATTTTTGGTGGAGGTGATTGAAAGGGGCACCTGAAGTACAAGGAGACAGCACACCAGGATGAGGGATGGGGATGGGAGGTGGCTGGGGGAGGCAGAGCCCAGGGACACTGCAAGGCAGGGAAGTGGGGACAAGAAGGCAAGGAATCTGGGTATTTTTTTATTCCATGCTAAGGAATGTGATGTTTCCCTGAAGCACAAAGGTAAACCAATGACAAATCTGTGACAGAAGCTTTAAAACCCAACTGGTCAAGGGACAATTTATGCACTGGAACTGCTGGACTCCTCCTAGATGGGTGGGAATCCTGGCCATGAGGCTGAGAAGGTGAGAAGGCCTCTGTTTGTCAAGGGCAGTGTCAGCCTGCAGCCCTGGCTCAGGGAGAGCTGAGGCTGGGCAGTGCTGAGCTGGGAAAGATGTGCAGACTTCCTGAGAATTTCAAAAGATATGAAACATGGGGCACTCCAGGGAGAGAACAAGTCAGCATCTCCGGAGTACCAGGTATGCTGAAACTTGGGCTGACCCACAAAGCAATGAGCCATCCTTCCTGGTAAGCAGCAGAAGCGAGTGTGGGCACACTAGGGAGGGAATAATTCAGTGTCTCACATGAGCCTACCTACACCCCCTCCTTAGCAACTGGATGGCTTTGAGGTCAGCCAGAGTTGATAGCAACTAAGATACACAAAACAATTAAATGCTTGTATTGTTGATTATCCTGACTTGTGCCAGAGATTTGAGCATCTCTTGGGAGGATGACAGTATGCAATATAGCAAGCATGGGGGTCTTGCCTTTGAAGGCCAATGTTGCTTTCACTGTTTTGCTTTGTTCTGATTGTTTTGCTCTATTCAATATTCTGTTTTGATTGGTTTTACAGTGTCCTGTTGATTTTGTTACACCTGATTGAATGGACAACAGTTGTGAAGACAACAAGATATATTATGTACCAATTATTGTTATCCCAGTATCCTGCTCTGAAGTTCTGTACCAATTTCACTTCCCTTGGCTTTGATCTGTATTGCTTTATTGTATTTTACTATCTTTACAATAAGTGGTGTGAAGCATGGCAAAAGGCCGTCTCAGTGTGTCCTTTACTGGAAATGCTTATATTTTTACAATTTATATTTGGTGAGTAGAAAGAGATACCATTTGCTTTTTATGGCCTAGTTTTAAAAATTCATATAAACTTGTCATAAATTTTGTAAACATACCTTCTCCTATTTATGATTTGTTTCAGACATAGCAAGAGTTAAAAAAAATCAAACATTTAGAATATTTAATTGGAGACATTTTTGTGGAAATATATACCACTTAGACAATGTGGCCTTTAAGACTCTTTAAAATTAAGTTTCCTGGTACTATCTAGGAACACATAATGGTCACATTGATCATAGGGAATTAATACCTGCACATGTTGTGACTTGATCACTCCTTGTTTTTGCTTTTCCCATTCCTCTACCTTTAAGACTTTTAGAGACAAGTTCTAACTTGAAGAATTCTTAAAAGTTACAAAAAATTCTTAAGTTTACATAATAGACTACATACATACACAAGCACATATGCAGCGCTCTTTAATCTGTTATGTATCATTATTGGTTAATTAAAGGAAAAACGTGAGAAAGTAATTGTGATCCAGTGAGGATAAGTATCTAAAAGTGTATCTTGATTTAGTATAATTGTCTTATGTACATTTTTGGCATATTAGTCTGGTTTTTAATCTGTATATGTGGTAAACAACTTTCTCAATTATAAATAAATCTGATGCTGGAAAAAACAAAAAGGGCCTGGAGGACAGAGGAAAAAAGAATTTAAATGTGTTTCACAACTATTCATTCCCTACAATTAACATAGTCATTCTGTATGGCAAACATATCCTGATAAAGGTCAAAGAAAAAAATTGGACTATTAAATATAAGGGTGATGTTTCATTAAGACAAAGTATAATGCTCATATTTTGTAGTTCATATCAAAACTCTTCCCATAATAAAACTTTAATCAGCTTTTTCACCCTAATAGATTTTTCCTGAAAATTAACTCTAAAAAAATTAAAACTTTAACATATTCTGTTAGTTTTTTAGCACAGAGTCTTAAATACAGAAATGGAGAAAGTGATACTGTTATAATATCATGCAGAAAATCTACTGGCAAAAGATTTATCATATGCTATGTAGATTGTGACCAAATAAACATATATTAATATACATACAAAGGTTACAAAACATTTGCTTACAAAGGATAAACATAGGTTAAAACCAGTTTTCAAACTTTCTTTCGTTCATTATCTTTCTAGAAATGGAAACATGAACAACAACATAGAGCATCTACTGTAACTTTGTTTTTTGTTCTGAAACTTTGCTATCTTTTTAGAAGTCAGGAGTCAATTTTTTTGAAACGTGACTAATTATAGTTTACTACTTATGAAATGCATGAGAATACTCCAATTTATTTTGCACTTTCCTGAGCTAATTTGTTCTTACTTAAATCTTTACTAAAAAATCACTTATCTTACTATTGTTCCAAGCAGGGTGTAACCTATCACACACAACATAATACTTTGAGGTAGCAGTGTTAACATGATGTCCAATGCCTTTCAGAATTTCAGGTGGACTGATATTTGACAAAGGGGCTAAATATGTCCACTGGAAGAAGGATAGTCTCTTTAATAAATGGTATTGGAAAAATTGGCTCTCCATATGCCGAAGACTGAAACTAGATCCATGCCTATCACCATGCACAAAACTGAAGTCTAAATGGATCAAAGACCTCAATATTAAAACAGAAACACTAAATCTACTGGAAGACAAGGTAGGTAGAAGTCTTGGAGACATAGGGGTAGGCAGAGAATTTATGAACAAAACACAAACTGCACGGGAAAAAAATCAAAGAATCAACAAATGGGATCTCACATTATTGAAAACTTTCTGCACTTCAAAGGAAATCACCAACAGAGTGAAAAGAAAACCAACAGAGTGGGAAAGAATTTTAACCAGCAACCCTTCAGACAAAGGACTTGTGTCCAGAACATATAAAGAATTGAAAAACATCAAGCCCCCCAAATTCAAAGACCCTCTCCAAAAATGGGCATCTGAGATGAACACACAGTTCTCAGAGAAATATATATGAATGGCAAATAAATACATGAAGAAATGTTCATCATCACTGGTCATTCAAGAAATGCAAATTAAAACAACACAGATATCTCACTCTTAAAAGAATAGCTGCCATCAATAAATCAACTGATAACAAATGTTGGTGAGGCTGTAGGGAAAAAGGAACACTGCTCCACTGTTGGTGGGAATGCAGACTTATGCAACCACTATGGAAATCCATATGGAGTATTCTCAGAAGACTAGGATTGGAAGCTCCATTCAAGCCAGCTATTCCCCTCCTATGTATTTTCCCAGAACTAAAAAGTTCATATCACAGTGATATATGTGCACCCATGTTCATAGCAGCACAATTTGTAATAGCTAAATCTTGGAAACAACCAAGATGCCCATCAACTGCAGAGTGGATGAAAAAGATGTGGTATTTGTATACAATGGAATATTACTCAGCTATAAAAAGGATGATCTTGAGGCCTTCGTAGGTAAATGGAAACTACTTGAGACTATCCTCATTAGTGAAAAAAATAATCATATTTATAAGTATCACATTGTGTCTCTAGTGTAAAAAGTAGTAAGAACTATAAGAGTAATATAACCCAAAATGTGTAATTGCTATTGTAAAAAAGAAGAAAAGAAAGTGCTGTAAGGGATACAGCTGCATGTATGTTTGAGTGTGTAAAATAGATGACCATACTGCTGAATCTTTGTTGGATCTTTTGAGTAGAACTGTTTGCAGTCTCACTGTTTGAATGTCTACTATGTATGCTTTAATTTTGCAACTTGAACAACTACATCCAAGATGACAATATGTAATTTATCAACCAGTGATTTCTTAGTATTTTTCTTGTTTTCTTTTAGAATTTTGTATTGTTGCTACCCTTTTTACTGTTTTTCTTTTTTCTTTTTTTCTCTTTAAATAAAATTTTAAAATGTGCAATTGCTATTGTAAAAAAGACAGGAAATAGAAAGTGCTATAAAAGATATAATTGCATGTGTATTTAAGTGTGTAGGATTGATAACCACAGTTCTAAGTTCTTATTGGATTGTTGAACAGAATTGTTTGCAGTCTCGTTTGAATGTCCACTTTGTATGCTTTAATTTTGTAACTTGAACAACTATTTCTAAAAGGACAATATGTAATTTATCAACTAGTGACTTCTTACTGTTATCTTTTTTTGGAAATTTTGTAATATTTCTACCCTTTTTCTGTTTTTTTTTTTTTCTCTTTAAAAAAAGAAAAGAAATCTATGGATTTGGAGCTCAATGCTGTTTGGAGAAAAATGGATCGACAAATGGAATAGCTGAAAAGCCTAGGTTAATGTTTCCTTATGAGGAAAGAAGTATAAATCATATTCTTAAAATTAAAGAACAAAATTATATGTCTGATGGCCCTTACAACACATTACAGCATTTATAGTAGCTACAGGACAAGTATAGAAAAAAGATGTCAGAATTTTTAGGTCCATAAAGAATGATAAAACCTGGGAAATACAATTTTCAAAACATCATTAAAATTGTATTTGACTCTAGCAAAGTACTAATGACAACTTAGTTGTTTGGGTGGATTTAAAATAGCAGGCATTTGAGAAGTCTGAGTATATGGAACTCAGCAGCATTGTTTTTTACTTGCAAACATCACTTCAAAGTTATAGATGTCAAGAAATAGTTTAAAATAGTATATAAATTTTAATCACAAACATGACACAATTTTTTTCTTTCAAGAAAGTTTTTATGTCTTATGCTTTATGGGATATAATTAAAATGTATATAGATTATAATCCAGAAAATATTGTCTTTTCAGATATCTTCTCCTTGAAATCTCCTTATATTTTTGTGACTAAAACTAGATCTTGACTAATTAGGAGATCCTCTGCGAAAAAGTTCAAAGGCTTCTAATTCAGCTGTAGGTGGAAAGAAAATGAAAGTTACAATTTTATCTCAAGAACTTCAGTGAGCCAAACATGAGTTATGAAAATAACTGAGAACTTTGTAAGTGATGACAAAAACTATTTATGTGCCAGCATAATAGAAAGCGAATACTCAACATGATTTGCCTTGAGTTGCACAGTGAACTACTTATCCTGTGAGTGACACAGCTATGTGTTAAGGTGCTGGAAGGAGAAGAGCACAGTGCAGGGGCCAATCTAATGCTGTTACCTCGACAACCAGACAGATTCCACACAGATACCATGACAGGTAGGAAGTGCTATCGCAGGGACACACAGAGAGCCCTGTGTCTGTTTCATGTCACACTGTAGAATTTTTGGAGGTTATTGTAAGGGGGCACATGAAGGACAAGGAGACAGCACACCAGGATGAGGGATGGGGACAGGAGGTGGCTGGTGGGGGGCAGAGCCCATGCACACAGCAAGGCAGGGAAGTGGGGACAAGAACCCAAGAGATCTGGGTATTTTTATTCCATGCTAAGGAATCTTCACATTCCCTGAAGCACAAAGGTGAACCAATGACAAATCCTTGACAGGAGCTTTAAAACCCAACTGGTCAAGGGATAATTTTTGTGCTGGATTTGCTGGACTCCTCTTAGGGGAGTGGGAATCCTGGCCATGAGGCTGAGAAGCTGAGGGCACCTCTGTTTCTCAAGGACAGCATCAGCCTGCAGCCCAGGCTCAGGGAGAGCCGAGGTGAGGCAGTGCTGGGCAGGGTAAGATTCATGGGCTTCCTGAGAATTTTAAAAGGTATGACTCATGGGATGCTCCAGGGAGAGAATAAGTCAGCATCTCCAGAGTACCAGGAGTGCTGGAGCTTGAGGGGCCGACCCACGAAGCAACAAGCCATCCTTCCTGGTAAGCAGCACAAGCGAGCTGCAGGCACACAGGGTAGAGAATAAGTCAGTGTCTCATATGAGCCTACCTACACCCCCCTCCTTAGCAACTGGATGTTTTTTAGGTCAGCCAGAGTTGATAGCAACAAGATCCACAAAGCAATTAAATGCTTGTGTTATTGAACTGGGGCCAGAGACCTGAGCATCTCTTGGGAGGATGACGGTAGGCAATATAGCAAGTATGGGGGATTTCCTTCTGTCTTGCCTTTGAAGGCCAATGTTGCTTTCACTGTTTTGCTTTGTTCTGGTTAACTGTTTTGCTCTATTCAATATTGTTTTGATTGGTTTTACAGTGTCATTTTTGGTTTGATTTTGCTACACCTGATTGAATGGACAACTATTATGAAGACAACAAGATATACTATGTACCAATTATTGTTATCCTGGTATCCTGCTCTGAAGTTCTGTACCAAATTCACTTCCTTGTCTTGATTGGCTTTGATCTGTATTGTTTTACTGTATTTTACTATCTTTAAATAAAATGTTTGAAGCATGGCAAAAGGAGGTCTCAGTGTGTCCTTTACTGGAAATGCTTACATTTTTACACTTAACATTTGGTGAGTGGAAAGAGATACCATTTGCTTTTTATGGCATATTTTAAAAAATTCATATAAATTTAAATCATAAATTTGCAAACATACCTTATTTCTCTATGTATGATCTTTTGTAACTCTTGCCATGACTGAAACAAATCAAACATTTAGAATGTTTAATTGGAGACATTTTTGTGGAAATAATATGTATCATTTAAACAACGTGGTCTTTAAGACTTTTTAAAATTAAGTTTCCTGGTACTATCTAGGAATACATACTGGTCACATTAATCATAGGGAATTTATACCTGCACATGATGTGATTTGATTGCTCCTTGTTTTTGCTTTTCCCATTCCTCTACCTTTAAGACTTTCAGAGACAAGTTCTAACTTGAAGAATTCTTAAAAGTTATAAAAAATTCTTAAATTTACATAATAGACTGCATATACACACACAAACACATATGCTGCACTGTTTAATCTGTTATGTATCATTATTATTGGTTAATTAAAGGAAAAAAGTGAGAGAAAGTATTTGTAATCCAATGAGGATAAGTACTTTTTTGTACTTTATGTACATTTTTTGGCATATTAGTCTGCCTTTTAATCTCTATGTAGTAACTACCTTACTCAATTATAAGTGAATCTGATGCTGGTAAAAATAAAAAGGGCCTGGAGGAAAGAGGAAAAAAAGAATTTAAATGTTTTGTGACAGGTATTCACTCCCTACAATTAACATAGTCATTCTGTAGGGCAAACATATACTGATAAAGGTCAAAGAAAAAAACGACTATTAAATATAAGGGTGATGTTTTATTAAGATGAAGTATAGTGCTCATATTTGTAGTTCATATCAAAACTCTTTCCATAATAAATCTTTAATCAGCTTTTCACCTTAACAGATTTCTCCTAAAAATTAACTCTAAAAATAATTAAAAATTTAACATATTCTGTTAATTTTTAGCACAGAGTCTTAAATATAGAAATGGGGAAACTAGTACTTATAATATCATGCAAAGATCTACTTGCAAAAGATTTATGATATTATGCTACATGGGTTCTGACCAAATAAACATTTATTAATATACATACAAAGATTGCAAAAATATTTGCTTATAAAGAATAAACATAAGTAAAAACCATTTTCAAACTTTCTTTGGTTCATTATTTTTCTAGAAATGGAAACAAGAAAAACAACATACAGCTTCTACTGTAACTATGTTTTCTGTTTTGAAACTTTGCTATCTTTTTAGAAGTCAGGTTTCAGTTTTTTGAAACATGACTAATTATAGTTTACTACTTGTGAAATGCATGAGGATACTCCAATTTATTTTGCACTTTTCCAAGCTAATTTGTTCTTAGTTAAATCTTCCCTATAAAATCATTTATCTTACTATTGTTCCAAGCAGGGCATAACCTATCACAGGCAACATAATACTTTGAGGTAGCAATATTAACATGATATCCAATACTTTAAGAATTTCAGGTGGAAAGACAAGTTCTTTGACAGGTTTGACAGGTTTCCTACTTTTTGTTTTTTTCTCAGGGTCTCACTATGTAGCCCAGGCTGGCCTCAAACTCAGGGCAATCCTCCTACCCCAACCTCCCCAGTGCTGGGATTACAGGTATGTGCTACCATGCATGGATCAATATTACCAAAGACTTTTCTGTAACATTTTTGCAGCAACACCACTGCAGACAAGTGTTATAAAAGTAACAACTGAATATCAGAAGAAAGAAGATGGCTTTACTGAAATACATGTTTTTCCTTTTCCCCCCCAGGGTCTTAGTAGTTCAGGCCTGAATTTACTATGTAGTCTCAGCTGGCCTTGAACTCATCAGCAACACTTCTGCCTCAGCCTCTTCACTGCTGTGATTACAGGTGTGCACTACCATACCTGGCTTGAAATAATCTTCTATTACACTGTGTTATTACACTGTGTTATTACATTAACACTATGTAAAATGTAAATCATACTTTTACAAGTCTTGAATTAAGAAACTACCAATGGAATTATCTTTTCCTACAAAGGCTCTTATCTTACTTTCTGTCTACAGGTCATAGATTATCTTGGTTACTCTTCACTTGTTGCTGCTGCCAAAAATGGAGAAGGAAAGGTTTGTTTATCTTACAGTTTCAGTCCATACTCAGCTGGCTTCAAGGCCGGGTGGCATTGCTAAGGGCAATCACTCATGGCAGCCACAAACAACAAGAGCAAAAAGAGCAAAAAACATGCCTTCTTCCCTCCCTTATATTGTATTCTGGCTCCACTCTTGAGTGGGTGCAACATTCACACCACTAATCCCAGTGCTAGACAAGCAACCAATCACCAATGCTAGGTTCAGCTGCCTCCATGATTGCATGAGGCTTGGGGTCCACCTAGACACAAACCATAACACAGATTTATGTCTTTATACTTAAATCCACAACATTTATAACACATGGGTTCAACTCATAAAACACTTTCCTCAAAACATCATTTACTTTTATGAAGGAAATTATTTCTTTATTTCTTTGTCTTATATTTACATGGCTGAGATAAAATACTCAAAACCCCAAGACAAAGGAGGAAAGGTTCACTGTAGGTCAGAGTTTGTAGAGGTTTTAACCCCTAGTTGGCTGGCTCCAAGGCAGATTCCATGGCATCTCCATGGAAATACAGTTCATGCTGTGGCAAGCAGAAGGTGGTGACCTTGCCTTCATCTTTCCATTCTAATCCCATTAAGACTAAGTTTTTTGGTTGGTAACACTGACACCAAGGTGGGCCTTCCCATCATCCCAAACCAGAGCTATGCTAAACAAATCAATGTTCTACTGGGAGACTGCAAAGCTTGTGCTCTCCTCAGAAATGAAGCCCCTTGTCTCCATCTTTCCCTGACCTTTACTTCAACCACATCCACTGAGACATACAGAGATGATTATACAGAAGCAAATGTTCCCTTACTTGACCAAAAAATGTCATCAGGTCTAGCTAAGAGGCCACCATGTCTCACTATAGGATGCAGGTGACAATTGACTCCTTTCTGATGGCTGCAATGGGGGCTTAACAAGAGGCTGTGAGACTTAAGGGTAAGACATGAGATTTCAGCAGAGGCCATGGAACTGAAAAAGAATTAAACCTTCCTGTCAGTAAAGGGCCAGACTGCATACATCAAACCATGTACTGTATTGCTAATCAGATGGCTATTTCTCCTTACAGCCAATATCTTCAAATTTCTCTTCGCTACTACCATGCCAGGCCTACCAACCATTTCTCTAGTAAAAGCCAACAAAAGCCATGGGCTTCTGGATTCATAAACTTTCACTGCACAGAGAACAATGGTCATCCCAGAGCTCAACTGCAAAGCTTTCTCTTTGTCTTCATTTTGTATCCATGTATCATACTGCTGGTTGAGTTAGACCGATACCCTCCTTGGGGATTTTGGTAGGGACCAATATATTCACCAATATATACACCCTTAATCCATATTCACACACTCTAGATCCAGCCACCTCCAAAAAGTTCCACCCAGGAATGCATGAGGCTTTGGTTGGACATCTAGATACAAGCAGGAACAGTCTTATTTTTCTTTTTTGTGCTGAAATTTGAATCCAGGACCTCAAGCATGTGCAATATGGACCCTACCTAAAACCAATATCCCCAAAATTTAATGCAGACATTTTAACTCTCTAGATTGCAAATACTTCTGGTATAAAGAATTGAAGTCACAATCATTCTTTTTTTCTATTAAAGACTGTCTGGCAGAAGCAGTCTCTGTTTCAGTCATGAGTGACCTTTACCTCCATAAATTACCTTCTAGCATTTCACAGACACTTGAGTACCATTTCAGAGAGGGATTGTAAGGAAAACAATTACATCTATACAGGACACATAATTTATACTTTTACATATAATGGTCATCCAAAGACAAGTACAGTAAATCTATCCACACATTAAAGACCTAAAATAATCCAGCCAAGGGTCTGGATCCCACAGCAATGTCCCTCATGAGTCCATCTGAAGAACTAGAGCCCATGACAGTGTCCCCCATGAATCCAACTGGAGGCCTAGAACCCACAACAGTGACTCATGCAAGTCTGTTTCAGGGATCTGCACTGGGAAGGCCCAAAGGTCATCAGTGGAAGCTAGAAAGTCTATGCCAGGGGAGTGAAGGATCTGTACCCATAGGTTGAGGGTTCTGCACTGGAGCAAAGAAGCAGTGCTCCAAATAAGAACCAGGGCTCCCCCCAAAAATGTACCAAAGCCATCATCACTGACAACAAGTTCCCAAGCTCCTCCTACAATGACAACAGCTGAGTTCCTATCAGGAAGCCAGCATGACAACCTTCTCCTGGAGATTCAGCAGCACATATCTTCCCCTCTGGAGCTAGGAAATAATGCTCAAAGGACCAGCTGTCCCCCAAAGTGAACCATAGCCATTCCCAGTGACAAGGTCCCAAGCTTCTCCAATGAAAACAGCTGGGATCATATCAGGGAAACCAGCTTGAAAAGCTCCTCTAAAAGAATCAGCTCCAAACAACAACACTTAGGAGAACTCACAATGCTTCTCTTCCCCTCTCCATTTCTTCTTTTAATGCTGACAACAGTCCTCAGGAGGGTCCTCTACACTCAGCACCATGCTGCTACAGTTCAGTGGGTTGTTTCAGTTGGCCAGCATGTTTCAATCCACCACTAGTACTTTGTAACATATAAATGACAGCTGAGGGCAACTTATTTTTCAGAAAGACAGAAAGGAAAGCTCAGAGGGAAAAGGATAGACTCTGAACTTCAGGAGCGTAGGCTGCCCTGGAAAGGGACTTCCAAAACTCACTTAGGTCTGCAGAACAGGAGGATCCAGCTCTATCCTGGATGGTGGGATGTTGGGTTGTTTTGGTTCACATGTGAAAACTGACAAATATTTAGTGTTTTAAAAAGTCCATTTTATTGAATTCTCACTTTCCCATCAAAGCACAGTGTCCTTATATTCCCCTTCATATAAATTCAGAATTCTTGTCCCCAGTGGAATGGTTCACCCCAGTGCCCCACACAGGTCACAGGAGGAGTAGGGAGGATGACGTCCTGCTGACACTAATCATGACCTTACTGTGCTACCTGGGTGCCATCATAGGCTCTGACATGGGCAAAGGAGAATTTAGCAGAAACTCAGTGTTGCAAGGAAAATTAAAAAATGCCTGCTAAATTTGTTATTTTTTGCTTTATGCTTACTACTAAATCAATAAGTGCATTATCTCCTCCTTGTGTAGTAAAATACATATATTTCACATAACACCCTCCTTTCACTGTAGCTTCATGTTTATTTTTTGGTGGGCTTGTGCTTCAGAGACTGGAGGTAGTGAATCCAGCCTTAATGAGCAAAGCACATCCCCAGCTTCTTTTATATTTTTCCATCTCCAAAAACATAAGATAATAAAACTGTGCACAGCAGAACAATGGACCATAGAGTTTATCTTATTAGAATCTTCTCACAGCTGTGGCTATGAAACCATGTCTGTAGAAAGTTAAGATGCCACCGAGGACTTGCTTAAGTCAACTAAATGTAGTACATCATCACATTAACCCCTTCCCTTGAGATCAAACTCAGGTCCTGATGCATGCTAACTAGTGCTCTACCAGGAACTACTTACCCTTCCCAGTATTTCACCAAATTAACAACAAGAATAAACCCAAAATCTCAGATGGAAAGATGATGCTATCACTAACCTTGGAAAAGTGGTCCACCGTGTCATATAATGAAGGCTGAGGGTTTAATGTATGTGACATTAAATTTTCTCTGGGAAGGGAACTTCCATGGTGCAGCAAACTATGATTAAGATCTGGAGCATGTCCTGTAGTAGCAGTGCTCATCGGAGATCTGCGTTGCTGTCTCATAAGTTTGTTATTCACCCTTTCCAGCCTCATCTGAACCCTTCAAAGATTGCAAAAGTCAAAAAGTTAGTATCTCATTTTTCTGTGGCTCTATTTTATTTTGTTTTTCACATTTTGGACAAGGTCTTGCTCTATAGCCCAGGCTGTCCTCGAGCTCACAGTGATTTCAGGGCTTCAGCCTTCAGGAGCTTGTACTATAGGCATGTGCCACCATGCCTGACCCTAAATGACTTCTAAATGACTTCATCTGAAAAACTGCCATAAGAGTCAATAAACTTTCCATCCAGTGTTCAGGGCCTTGACACTGAAAATGAACCAGAGCATGTCTAGCGTGGAACAACTAAGATTTTCCTAAAGAAATACATATATTTGTAGAATGATTCCTAACTGACAAGTAATTCTAACAAAGCAGGAGAGAGAAAAATGGTTTTAAGTTGTCTCTGGCTTAGAAGAAAACACTGCCACTTCCTTTAAGATACTGCTTACAAAACTCCTGAGGAAGCCACTAGAAACACTTGCATTTAAAGGGTTACTATAAGAGATAACAGGTTAATTAGCCTAAAACAGCCATTTCACTGTTTTATAATACAGGTTATATATACATATATAATCTCAGTACTCAGTGAAGCCGAGAGAAGAAGCACAAGTTGAATCCAAGTTTGTGCAAACTTAGTGAGATTTTATGTCCAAAAAAGAAAAAAGCAGGAACAGGTGGCCTACTCACCACCCTGGTGAGCAGCTGGCGGCCTGGTAAGCCACTGGAGCACTGAGGCGAGAACTGTCAGCAATTCCTGAGCTCTGCATCATGTTGGAACTTTGGGCGCTGGGAGAATAAGCAGCCTACTCACCGCCCTGGTAAGCAGCTGGGGCCCTGCCGGTGCATGGCCTAAGAATCAGACATTGATCCATCCCCTCCCCCCATTAGCAAGTTGGCACTGGCGGTCTGAGTATCTTTTTGGAGGACGAATGTATACAGCTTGGCGAGTAAGGGGGATTTCCTTCTACCATCTCTTTGAAGGCAAATATTTTTATCGCTGTTTTGCTCAGTTTTGATTAATGGTACTGCTTTATTCAATATTCTGTTTTTAAAAGTTTGACGTTTCCTTCCATTTTCCTCTACCTGATTGAAAGAATAGCTAATGTGAACAAAAAGGGCTGTACTATTGAGCCCATTGGTCATGTCCTGGTGACCTGCTCTGAGGTTCTGTGGTAGTTTTACTGCACTGTGGTCGCGTGTGTTTGTTCTGTCTTGTTCTGCTGTATTTTGCTACCTTCAAAAAAAAGTAGATAAGAAAGTAACAAAATACCTTCAAAAATCTCCCAACTCCACCAAAGCTGATCCATGGATCATGGATGAGGAGAAACTCAAAAACAAGGCAACAGAATTATATAAGGTGATTAAAAGTATGTAACAACAAACCAAGTCAGTAAGGTACTGAGCAACCTGAAACAGTATATAACTAAGTAGATAATGAACTTAAAAAGTAAAAAGAAGAAAAGAAAGTGCTCTAGAGGATATGGCTGCATGTATGTTTAAGTGTGTAGGATTGATAACCATGTTGCTAAGTTGTTACTGGACCATTGAAGTCTTTGCAGTCTCACTGCTTGAATGTCCACTTTGTGTGCTTTAATTTTGTAACTTTAACAACTAGGTCTGAGAAGACAATATGTAATTTATCAACTAGTGATTTCTTACTGCTTTTTTTCTGAAATTCTATATTGTTTCTACCCCTTTTTCTGTTTTGCTTTTTTTTCTCTTTAAAAAAATAAGCAGAGGAGGGGGTTGAGGGGGATGTGTCCAATCTCCAGTATTGAAAATAGGTATATATACATGTGTATGTGTCTGTATGACATTCAAACAGAAATATGAAAATATTGTACTCCTTACATATATATGACTGGAAAATAAAACTAAAAAACAAGTTAGAAATGCTTGCATTGAGCTAAACACTTTAGGGATTGCTCAAAGATATTTTCAGGTGGTAGCTTTCCCACCTGTACATCAGCCCATGACCTGGCAATAAGAAAGTAATTTACAGCAACCATCTCCGGGGAGGGGGCCACTGGCTTTGAGCTCACAGAGAACAGGGCAGCTCCTAGGCTGGCAACACCCTTCCCAGGGCATTGCAGGTAGAATCACCCCTTCTGTCTTCCACCCACAGCTCCCACTAATTCACACTAGCAAATTGTATTTCTGCTCATCTCTGGTTTCATCTTTCCCTATATCACAAGTATGACTTTATGTAGAACAGAAAAAATATACAGGACAGTTGGTTTCCAGGTAGCTTCTAATGATAGCACCAAAGGTCACAGTCAAGGAAAGCTATTTTACCAAGTGACAGAATGTGTCCAGTATAAGCAGTACTTGACCTTTTGAGTTTATGTTGTAATCTTGCAAGAATAAGTTTAATAATTCTATTTAAATTAATGGCAACATGTAATATTATACCAATATTACTTTCTTAAAGATAAAGCTTCAAAAATATCTAAAGAGCCAAATCAGATTAGCTACATAAAATTACTAAAACCAAGCTAGGTATATTGGCACACATCTGTAATCCCAGCACATGGGAGCTGAGGCAGAAGGATTGCTGTGAGTTTAAAGCCAACCTGGTTGACACAGTGAGTTCAGGGAAGCCTGCACTACAAATAAGACATTGTCTCAAAAACCCAAAAGCCAATGAAAAGGGGGAAGAAATATAAATATTATTTCCAATAATAACAAGATTTTATTTTTCAAAATGTCTAGTTAGCATTCATATCCTACTAATTTCATGAACCTGTCTCTAAAAGTTATGCTCTAAAGAAAAAGTAATGAGCTTAGCTTATTTCCTATGATTCTCTTTTGACTTACTCGTTGAGCTGACTGAGCAATGCTTCTGTAGTTTTGTGTTCTTCTATATACATCTGTTTATAATTTTCCAGTGGAATTTTCATTTTCTCTGATTTGGGGTTTTGAATTCTGTCTTCCATCTGATTTGTCACGGAAGCACTGTTACTGTCTCTTAACTGCTCTGAATGTTCTTGACCTGTTGCTTTTGTCTAAGGCAAATTAAAGGATATAATTTAAAAATAATTACAAAGAAAATACAAAAAGCAATCAAAATATGCAGTGAAAACTTACAATTCAAAAAATTTTACAGTAAAAAACATTGATTGATTGACTCCCTTCAAAATACTTCTCCTACTTTTGAACATGCCAGTTATTCTTGCCATTTTCTGAAGCACTTCTTGAAGTCCTCTTTCATGAGTGTATTTATAAGATGTGATTAAAAACACAGTGAATGCTGCTGCTGGGTGCCATTCAATGGACATGCAGGCTCATAAAAATATGATGCTGTCCTCGTCTACTTTATCCACCAGATCTGGCACAGTATGGCTTCTGACTCTCCCAGTGTCCAAATGACCAATGAAATGCAACTTTTGAATCAATTCAGGATATCAAGACAGCAGTGAAAGCACCCCTAAGGGTACTCATGAAGGAGCGCTTCCAGAATGCTTGAGAAAGTGGCAAGAATGAAGGGACAAATATGATCAAAATGAGGGAGAGTGTTTTGAGGGGGACTAATAGCAGTGTGTCTTTTTATGGTGATAAAACTGTTTTAAAAATTTAGCATTTCCACTACATTATTTGATCATAACTCATTTGTTTCCTTTAGATTTGAACCAATGATTTGGAGAGTGATTTTATATATGTGAAAAAGGTGCTGGAAGTTATTATCAATAGCAACTGCATTACATTTGAATTATAAGAATTCTGAATCTGTTTCTTTTTTGATGGTGCTAGGGATCCAACCCAGTGCTAGGCCAGCACTTCACAACTGAGTTCCACCTTTAGCCCTCGATCATTCTTATTAATCATGTAATCCGATCATTCAAAGAATATAAACAAATCAAAGCTTTAAACACTGAATGAGGTAACAGCAATTCAAGAGTATTGTGTTAGTGCTACAACACAAGTTTTTCCTTTTTTGGCCCTTAACAGTTTTATGTTCATTAGACTTAAAAAATCAATGATTCTTATATAAGTATCATTATTCTAGGGTGATCAATTTAGTTATAATGAAAAAGAAATATTTAATGTAAGACACAATGTGTCATCTTCCTTCTAGTAAGGAACTACAAGACAAGAGTTATAAAGGAAGCAGAAGAAATATATACAATATAAATATTCATATATAACATTCAATGAAATGATTTAAGCACATTGAAGATAAATAAATTAACCTGTAAAAGTCCATGGACTTCTCTACATGCTTCCAGTAGCTGTTGTAGTGCTCTTTTTTCAATGTCTTCCTTAAGCTGTTGTTCTATTTGACTATGTTCTAATCCATTTTTTTGTGTGTGACTGTTGAGGTTCTGTCCTTGTTTGTTTGAACACTTTTGACACTCCCCTAGAGTCTCAATTTTTTTTCTATATTTTTCACAGATAATAACTGCTGAAGGAGAAGGTGAATATCTTTATCCAGGAATACACATTTGCAAGACACATTGTACAGTTTTAATAAAAGATCATCAACCTGCATGAGTAAAATAACAGATTGGTAATGAAAAGAGTGAGCTGAGAATAGTCAAACAAAAATGAATAAATGTTCTGACATAAATTCCATTGTAATCAAATACAACCCACAAAAGATTCTTAAAGACATTCCCTTGAATTACTCAGAAAATCAACTCATTTACCAGCAGGAGTCACAGAAATACACACTTCTCAGTCATTATCTTTGGTCACAAAAGGTGCATTTGATCTTGGACTTTTTATTTTCCTAGAATTGTTCCATTTTCCCCTTTGAATGTCTCTAGTCACCTGTTAGTAGTGCAACTCTCTCCCTTTTTCCCTAACTCCACCTCAAAATTTCTAAAAAATTTTAACAGTATTATAAGGCATTTAGCTTTGAACTAATAAAAGGCTATGAGAGTAAGACTTTGAAAATAGGCCTTTAATAATGCCTCTGCTATGTGTGGATTTGAGTTATAAATTTTTCCTGAATTGACATGAAATTATAATTTACTATGTAATGATTTTCTGTTAGGATCAATAATATTCCACAACATAGAAGTTTAGTGACATGATACATGTATTTTTGGGAACAAAAATGACTTAATTTAATGGTAACATCTTGTAAACTTCTGGTCCTTCCCATGAAAGAATAAAGTGTTCATAACAAAAACAACAACAATGTGATGGGATGTCAGTGGCACTGAGAAGTCTTTAGACATAATTATTAGACTGGCAATTTAAAAACATGTCTATACATTTCTGCCACTTCTCCTATAAGCTTCCTCCCCATACATAAAAATTACCATCATAACTGGATTCTAATGAAATGGGTATGGTGGCTGCTGTGAGACTTCTCAGGTAAGGTTGGAAAACATGACACATCTTTTCCCTAACTTTCCCTGGGTAAGCAGTCCCCATACAGCAAGGGAGCTCAAGGCACAAGTGAATCCTCTTGGTGGTGGTCCACTGACTACTTTTCTCAAGGCTCAGGTGATCTGTTCTAACTGCCAGCTATGCAAAAGAACATGCTTGAAATGAATCCAGTCCCTACCTTCAAGTCACCCCAGCTGAGGTCAAGTGGAAAAGGATGAACTGGCCTTACTGACCCTGGTCCAAATGGGAGAATGTGAACCAAGTAAATCTTGCTTTGTGACAATGAATTTGGAGGTGGTTTGTTGTAAATTAATAATTTCACAGACACAGCTGGGCATGCTGGTGCAGACCTGTTACTGCAGCACTTCAAGAGCTGAGGCAGGAGGATCACTAGGAATCTGAGGTGAGCCTGGGCTACAAAGGGAGCTCAGGCCAGCCTGAACAACATGGCAGGACCCAGCCTCAAAAAAAGCCACCACCAAATCCCATACCAAACCAAAACAACAAAACTCTTAAACCAAGCCAATAACTGCACAGACACCAATAGCAAAGGAGTTGTTGCCATTGAAACAAAACTAGAACATGTATAATGTCTCTGCACTGGATGTAGGTGAAAACAGAAAGGACCTAGAAAAGCAAGCAAGCCCAAAGGGCTCCACAGTGATGGTTAGTGGAGGTTGGTGATCTCCAAAGAGACTGAGAGGAAGGGCTTTGAGGTCAGCAAGGAAACTGATACTGATGCCTGGAAGGAAGAGGGCTTGTACCACATAGCAGCTGAAAGAAAAATTGCTGACAGGTGAGCTAAAGAAAGGATTTCTGGGAACCAGGATTTACTGGGTTCAAACACCTGCTTCTCACATGCAGCTTCTTTACCTGCCAAATAACACTAAAATTAATGGTTTCTGGGGTCAGAGCAAATCTAGGGTGATGCTGAGACAACATGTTCTTTAGATGATGCCAACACCATGACTACAAAACCCTTATGGAAGACTGTGAAAAGATTTAAGTCTGTGCCTCAAATGGCCTGAAAGATTTAAGGGTACAAAATTCTTAACGGTGTTGCCTTAGCACAGCTTCACAGGGAGCCTTATTTGGAGGGCTTATAACAAAAAGATTTGTAAAAGTAACATTTCACAGGGCATGAGTTTAATATAATTCACAGGAAACATACAGCTGTCAAGAATATGTGTAGGGAGAGCACTATTCACCAGCTTGTACTAAGAGACCAAGACAGTGAAACACAAAAGAGGACTTTGGATATTGTAAGTTCTAACTGCAGGAAGCATACTGAGAAATCCAGTCAATTGCACAGATATTTCTAAGAAAAAAATACACCACTCTAAAGAGCAAGCCTACAGCAGAGACCCAGTGAGAGTCATCCCATATCAAGAACTAATTCTTGATTGTTTAAAAAGTCAAAGCAAATATTGGTGCTTCCCAAATCCCCTGGTGAGAGGGAAGTTTTTGGCCATTTATCAGAAATGTTGGTTTGTGGGTGGTAACAACTTGCTTTGTCATTTGTGAAGGTCTCATATTCAGAGGGATGGTATTATCTAATGTCAGCAACTGAGGTACCTCACCTGTTTGCACCTGCTCAGGATGACAACATCCTGTGCTTCAGGATTGCCCACAATACCACAATACATGAGGCTTGCAGCAGGTATCAACGAGGAGGGATTTAAAAACATTATAGTTGACTGGCAGAGTACTTATTTTAGGACTTTTTTTTACAATATTCATTCTATTAAAAAGATAGAGAAACACGCACTGCCCTGGGACCTTGGCCTGCACCACCGCACGCATGCCGCCCTCAGACCTTGGCACACACCGCCATGTGCTTCCTGTGTGACCCCCACCATGCCTGAGAAAAGCCACACTCCACTTGGACCTTGCACCTGTGCCACCTGGCTCGTTTTGCAACCCCTGCTCACTTGGAGGAATGCCACACCAATGGCTGCAGCCCTCAATTACCCTCCCCATCTCCTAGACCAAGTACTTGATCTTTGGCTCCCACTCCTCCCATAACCTTGAGCTGCAGTGGATTAACCATGCTGAATTGAAGGGCGACTCAGTGACCTCTCACCCAAACAGAAGACCTCAGTAGACTCCAATCACAATATGAATGCTTCTCCTGGCATTCGTCCTACAACTTCAACAACTAGTTAATGTTACAGCTTCACTAAGTAGAATAGGACCAAACAGGATGAAACAGAATAAACACACTCAGAATAAAACCATGAAAGCAAGATAGGACTTCAAAACAAAATAGCGCCCCACAGACACCCAGACTAACACCATCAGCCTGCCCCTTGGCCCAGGACTGTGTACGCCTCTGCACTGTGCTTCCCACATGAACTACCAAAGTTCAACCAAGAAGTATAGCAATTCTGAATAATCCAATATCAGCTATTGAAATTGAAAACATAATTAAAAACTTACCCACAAAGAAAAGCCCAGGTCCTGATGGATTCAAGGCTGAATTCTACAAGAAATTAAGAGAACTTGGTGCCAATATTCCTTAAACTCTTCAATGAAGTTGAACAGGAAGCAGTCCTCCCTATATCATTACTGGAGACAAGTATTACACTCATACCAAATCCAGAAAAAGACCCAACCAAAATGGAGAATTAGAGGCCAGTCTCACTAATGAATATTGATGCAAAGATTCTCAATAATTTTGATGTGTAGAAAATCATAAAAAAAAGAATGCAGCAAATCTTCAAGAAGATAGTACATCACAACCAAGTGGGATTCATTCCAGGAATGCAGGGAAGGTTCAACATATGCAAATCAATAAATGCAATACACCACATCAACAGAGCCAAAAACAAAAACCACATGATCATCTCAATAGATGCAGAAAAAGCTTTTGATAAAGTCCAACACATGTTCATGATAAAAACCCTTCAGAAACTTGGAATACATGGTGTCTCCCTCAACCTTATAAAAGCCATCTATAACAAACCAACAGCCAACATTATACTAAACAGACAAAAACTGAAAGCTTTCACTTTAAAATCAGGAACAAGACAAAGATGTCCACTATCACTACTCCTTTTCAATATAGTTCTGGAAACACTAGCCAGAACAATCAGACAAGAGAGAGAAATAAAAGGAATAAAGATAGGAAAGGAAAAAGTTAAATTACCACTATTTGCAGATGACAGGATACTCTATGTAGAAGACTCAAAAAACTCCATTAAAAGACTAGTAGAGGTAATAAACATGCTCAACAGTGTAGCTGGATACAAAGTCAATATACTCAAAAATCAACAGCATTCCTATACACAAACAAAAAACTCACCGAGAAAGAAATTATGGAAATATCTCCCTTTACAATAACATCTAAAAAAAGGAAATACTTAGGAATCAACCCAACTAAAAATGTAAAAGACCTATATGCTGAAAATTATACTATACTGAAAAAAGAGATTGAAGAGGATATTATTAGAAAATGGAAGGATATCCCTTGCTCTTGGCTAGTAAGAACCAATATTGTGAAAATGGCCATACTCCCAAAACTGTTATACAGATTTAATACAATCCCAATCAAAATACCTTTGACATACCTCACAGATCTAGAAAAAAACACTCCTAAAATTCATTTGGAAACAGAAGAATCCTAGAGTAGCAAAGGCAATTCTGGGCAACAAAGGCAAGGCAGGAGGCATCTCAATTCCTGACTTGAAACAATACTCTAAAGCCACAGTGATAAAATCAGCTTGGTACTGGCAAAGAAATAGACCTGAGGATCACAGGAACAGATTAGAAGATGCAAGCACAACTACAAAGACAGTCAGCTATCTGACATTTGACAAAGGGGCTAAATATGTCCACTGGAAGGATAACCTCTTTAATAAATGGTGTTGGAAAAATTGGCTCTCCACATGCCGAAGACTAAAACTAGATCCATGCCTATCACCATGCACAAAACTAAAGCCTAAATGAATCAAAGATCTAAATATTAAAACAGAAACACTAAATCTACTGGAAGATAAGGTAGGTAGAAGTTTTGGAGACATAGGAGAAGGCAGAGAAATTATGAACGAAATGCAAACTGCATGGGAAACACTTCAAAGAATCAATAACTGGGATCTCATATTATTAAAAGTTTTTGCATTTCAAAAGAAATCACCAACAGAGTGAAAAGAAACCCCATAAAATGGGAAACATTTTTAGCCAGCAACCCCTCAGACAAAGGACTTGTGTCCAGAACATATGAAGAATTGAAAAACATCAAGCCCCCCAAATTCAAAGACCCTCTCCAAAAATGGGCATCTGAGATGAACACACAGTTCCCAGAGAAAGATATACAAATGGCAAATAAATACGTGAAGAAATGTTCACCATCACTGGTCATTTGAGAAATGCAAATTAAAACAGCATTGAGATTCCACCTTACTCCGGAAAGAATAGCTGCCATCAAGAAATCAACTGATAACAAATGTTGGCGAGGCTGCAGGGGAAAAAGGAACATAGCTCCACTGTTGGAGAGAATGTAGACTGATGCAACCACTATGGAAATCCATATGGAGAATTCTCAGAAGTCTAGGATTGGAAGCCCCATTCAATCCAGCTATTCCCCCCAGGTATTTTCCCTGAAGAACTGAAAAGTTCATATCACAGTGATATATGTGCACCCATGTTCATAGCTGCACAATTTGTGATAGCTAAATCCTGGAAACAACCAACATGCCTATCAACTGCAGAGTGGATGAAAAAGATGTGGCATTTTTATACAATGGACTATTACTCGGCTATAAAAAAGGATGATCTTAAGGCCTTCATAGGCAAATGGAGACAACTTGAGACTATCCTCATTAGTCAAATAAATAAGAATCATATTTATAAATATCATTGTGTCTCTAGTGTAAAAAGTAAATAAGAACTACAAGTGTAATAAAACCAAAATGTGTAATTGCTATTGTAAAAAAGAAAAAGAAAGTGCTCTAAGGGATATAACTGCATGTATGTTTGAGTGTGTAAAATAGATGACCATATTGCTGAATCTTTGTTGGATCTTTGAGCAGTACTGTTTGTATTCTGACTGTTTGAATATTTACTATGTACCCTTTAACTTTGTAACTTGAACAACTACATCTAGGATGACAGTATGTAATCTATAAATTACTGATTTCTTAGTGGGGCTTTTTCTCATTCTCCTTTTTCTTTCTTTCTTTTAGAATTCTGTATTGTTGCTACCCTTTTTTCTGTTTCTTTTTTCTTCTCTTTAAATAAAATTTTAAAAATGTATAATTGCTATTGTAAAAAAGAGGAAATAGGAAGCACTATAAAAGATATAGATGCATGTATGTTTAGATGTGTGGGATTGATGAATATATTTCTAGGTTCTTGTTGGATTGTTGAACAGATCTGTTTGTACTCTCACTGCTTTAATGTCCACTTTGTGTGCTTTAATTCTGTAACCTGAATAACTATTTCTAAAAGAACAATATGTAATTTATCAACTAGTGATTTCTTACTGTTTATCTTCTTTTCTTGAAATTCTGTAATATTTCTACCTTTTTCCTGTTTTTTTCTGTTTAAATAAAAAAAATCCTTCACTTCACTGCTTAAAATATAATGATGTATAATTCCCCAAACTAAGTAATTATTGCTGTCAAAACTAATAAGAAATTACCTTCTGGATTAGCCTGTTACTTAGAATATTCACTTCAAGTGCACTGGAATTTACATCTCCATGGAAACAGAAGTCTCTACTTCCATGCCCATCTAACTTTGTTTCTATTACTTTAACAAGTTTCTTATATCTGCAAGAATGTACAGAGTGAAATTATAAAAATTGTACTTCTTTAAACAGATATTATATTCTAACATAAAAACAAATGTAGAAGTTACTATTTTCTTTAATTTGTTTCAACCTAACATTATTTGAAAGCATTGATAGAAATATAATCTTAGATAAATAACATGCATCAAATGTTTATGATTTTTATGTGACAGTAAAGAGCTAATACTGTAACCATGCACAGGATTCATATAATTAATATCCTCTTTGGTATGTTAACATAATATATTAACTTAGTCATCTTAGCTAAAACCCAGAGATCAGAAACCAAAATGAAGAAAAATATACTTACATATATTTGAATGCTTAAAAAGATTTTAAAAACATAATTAGGTATCTGTTAACCATGGTGTAAAAGGAAAGAAAGGGCACACAACAATCTGCAGGCAGGCTGGAGGTGTAGCTCAGTGGGAGAGCATGCATCCAGCACCTGCAAGTGTATAGGTTCGATCTCAGACAAAAAACAAAAGGAAAGCAAAAGGAAGAGAAGAAAAGAAAATATCAAGGAGATTATTTGAAACAGAAAAAGACAAGAAATATCATCTTTGAAATCTGAGTTGAAGAGGAAAAGAAGCAGTTTAAGAGAAAGAATATCAATAGAAATAATGGGTAGTGTGAAAGTCTATTTTAGGAACAAATTTCAGTCTTTGCTACCACCAAGTTGGCAAAATGCAGGAGGTACAAAACTGGAAAGACAGACAGTTGAGATGCAAATATTGACTTGAATCAAAACAAACTCAAGCTCTCCACTAACAGATGGGAAAGCAGCCACCCTGGGGGCTTCAAAACACTGGAAAACTTTCTGCTTTGTTCATTTCGGTGGTAAAAGCATTTGCATCTGCAAGGCATACATATTTTTGTGTGTAGGAGAAATATACAGTCATCCCTTTCTATCCCGCAGGTTCTGTTTCCATGGATTCAGTTAACAGTGGACTGAAAATAGGAAAAAAACTGCATCTGTACTCAACACATACTAATTTTTTTCTTGTCGTTACTCCCTGAATGACATAACAAGGACTCACATAACATTTACATTTTATTAATTTTTGTTAGTAATCGAGAGATGACAAAATATGGAAGGATTCAGTAGGGTATATTCAAATGCTACACAATTATGTAAAAGAGACTTGAGTAACCAAGGGGTTTGATATCTGAACCAATACTCAGAATGCATCAAGTGATGATGGTATATTATTTATATATTATACATGTGAATGAAAGCGCACACACATACAATAAGCAGACAGAAGCTTAGTAACATGTATACTTCATGTGCATATGGGATTACCCATGGAAAACAAGTGTAACTCTGGACAGATTTTGTAACTAAAAGAGAAAGAGGTACAAAGAAAATATGAGCCAAATCAGGATTCATTTTAGTGTTGTTAAAAGAATGACATAGGCTGTTAGACACTAAAATATTTTAATGCTAGTTGGAAGGATATTACCAAAAGAAGGCAAAAGAGCAAAAAATCCTCAAAAATAAAAATTCAAGTAGATAAAAAGAGTGAACTTCCTATTATTTCCAAGCACTGTCATGTGTTTGAAACCACTAGAGTAAATAACATAGCATTCATAAAACACATTATGCTGTGGGTTACCAAAGTAAATTTTAAAATAATTTGTGTATTGATTAAAATGCAAATATTAGATTCATGATTAGTTTTAGTAGTTAGTGAAGTCATTTCATGAATGGTTGATAAGATTTGACATATGAAAACCTTACCCAGCTATCTGTATTTGTAGTTCATCATTTTGCTTCTTTTCTTGACACAACGCACATTCCAGAGATTGTAGGAACTCATGAAGTTTCCTTGACCCTTCTTTATCATGTTCAGACTTTGAAAAACAATTTAATTTTTAAAAATCTAAAGATTCATTCTTTAACAATATTACTTCCCATGTGCTCATGAATGTGTTTTAATGCAATTATAAAACTGATGCCATGCAGGATTGTTACCCATATTTCTTAGTTCTTGTTTGATTGTTGAACAGATCTCTTTGCAGTCTCACTGCTTGAGTGCCCATTTTGTGTGCTTTAGAGTTATAATGAACAACTATTTCTAAAAAAGCAATATGTAATTTATCAGCTAGTGATTTCTTGCTGTTTATGTTTTTTTTGAAATTCTGTAATATTTCTCTCCTTTTTCTGTTTTATCCCTTTAAATAAAAATTTTAAAAAAAACTGATGCCAGTAAGTACAGACTCCACATATAGCTGCTTCTCTGAACACAGCTCGAGTCAACCTGTACTTTCATCATTATGTTTTCATCATGATGGTTTCTGAAATGTGTGCTGCCAAAATTTGTTAAAAATAAAAGTTTTACACATAAGTGTTGAGGGAAAATATATAAAGAGGATTGTATTTCCATTTCACTTTCTAAAGATATTCTAGAGGTCTTTCCCTTAATAGCTTAATATATTCCAGATTTATTTAAGCCATATTTTATGAAGACAAATTCTGGAAAACTTGATTTCATTACAGTTTTGAATGTCACCTGACTTTGGAAGGAGAAAGATACTTATTCTCTCTAAGAATTCTCTCAAAAAAATTTTTTGTACCAGGAATCAAAATCTGAATCACACGCTGGCTAGACAGGCACTGTGCCAATGAGCTGACCCTCATCCCAGAACTTTTTTTCTGCCATTTTACTGATTTTTTTTTTTGCATTTTTCTTTTCAGTCTCTCTTTGTAATGTATTTTTTTTTGCACTTTTCTTTTCAGTCTCTCTTTGTAATGTACAGAAGTCTCACTTTTGCATGGTTACCATGGTTTCTATCATCTTGTTTCTTGCCCTCCAGTGGACTCTAACATCTCTGCTACATAGTCACATGTACAAACCTAATTTTGCATCACTTGTGGACAGTAAAATCTGATTTTCATCCTGTAGTTCCAATACAGTAATGTGAAGGTCATCAAGGACTCTTGTTTCTACACAGCTCTCATCCTGCCTGCCCACTCCTCGCAGCCTCTGCTCACAGTGACTGCGCCTTCTCTCTGCTCGTCTAGGGCCACTGTGCTCTGAAAGGCAGCTGCTTAAGTCTCATTTCCACTCCAGTTCAGATTCCCTCAGTTCTTAAATCAGAGCCTTTGACTCTGATAACCTAATCCCCATTTCCAGATCCAGCCTCTGGACAGGGGTCATTTACACTTTCGCTTCTGCCTTTTAGTTTACCTCTCATAGCACAAAACCTCATCAGCCATTATTTGGTATGAATTCCTTTTGCAGTGTATCCTACACATTTCATAGTGAGTCACATTGGTGTTAATCTGAATTTCATGATCTTCTAGTCTGGGGCTGGGGGCTTTACTGTTAGAATGCTGCCCAGCATAATTTATCTTGTTTTACTTTTATAATGCAACTTTCCTATTGGGGTCAGATTGTTTTCTTTTGAATACTTTCCAGTTCTATATGGTACTACTACCAATTTTTCAACATCTCAATACATTTATATATGACACTTAAAATAAGGTGATGGCCCCTGGCATTTTAACTCACAAAAGACTCCTTATCAACATGTCATCATGTTACATGTATAAAAAGTATAGTATAAAAACAGGACTAATTTATTTGAACTCTAGAAAAAAATTATTTCTCCATATTTCATCAGAAAAAAACACTAGTCAGAATTCTGCAGTTCCCCTACAACATGTCTTTTCTTGTTGTTGAGACAAAATACCCAAACCCACAAATTAAGAGAGGAAAGGTTCATGTAGCTCACAGTTTATAGAGGTTTCGGTTCACAGTTGTCTGGCTCCACAGCAGCGTGGCATTGCAGAGGGGCATCGCGGACCAGAAGACAAGCAGCAGCAGTGTCAAGCTTCTTGCTGCCCCTGATTCTTACCCAGGTACCCACCTTTAGGGAAGGCAGCACTCACACCCTTAATCTTAGCATCACATTCTTGATTCCAGAACTATGCCAAACCAATCAGTGGACCAACGTAGAAATCACACACCCCGAATCCCAGTATCACATTCCACAGACCCAGCCACCTCTGAAAAAAACCCACCTATGACCCCATGAGGGTTTAGGGGACAGGTAGGCAGGAGCTATAGCAACGAGCATCTGTGTAAAGGATCTGAAAGGATTAAATCTCTGTGACTTTAAGAAATCAGTCATTGGAAGGAGCTGCCTCACATCTCCAATTCTATGCATACAATGCATCCTGTGGTCATAATTTCCACACAGGAGAACATGGGTCACAGGAGATTCTGCTCTGCCTGGTCAAGACATACATGATTTTCATTAGACATCAACAAACTGTCACCCAGTCTTATGCATTAGTCTTAGACTGTGACAAGTTTAAATGGCTGACAAATGAATGGAAAAATCATGAAACCACAATGCTAGGAGCACTAGTTACTCTGTAAGATAAATACCCATCTCTACCTTGTGACTGACATCTTTTCCCTTTCTTACAGTCAAAGAGAAATACGTGTGTCTCTGGGGAAAATGCTTGTATAGTGCCCTAATATCTATTCTTGGTGAGAATATAAATTACAAAATCTCATAGAAAAGCTTTCATTGCAACAGATACTCAAAATTTTAAATTCCACAATTTAATTTCCTAGAATTTTAAAAGTTACTGTATCATATTAGCCAGGACTCATGACACACAGTAATACACCAATGTCCAGACCAGCATTATTCCCAAAGAAGTGTGGAGATAACTCTCTAGTCCATCAATGGATAATGGGTAAACAAATTTGGTATATGTAAAATATGGATTTTAGGGCAGCTTTTTTTTTTTTTATTGGTACCAGGGATCGAACTCATGACTGCGTGCTTGCAAGGCAGGTGCTTATGCTACTGAGCTAAATCCCCAGCCCAAAATATGGATTTTAGGCTATGACAATCCTCTGTATTAAAATATCAATACCAAAATCATTAATTATATGAAACCATATGAATTAAGAGGACTTCACTACTGCTAGCAAGTGGTATCAATATGATTAGGACAAGTGTTTTTATCAGTGAGAATTTTCATATTGCCTAAAATATTCCTACATACTAGCAGAGAAATAAGAAATTGGTATGATAGAAATTAAAAAGAAACTGACTTACCAAATTGTTGCAGAGCAGGTGTCTCTGAGAACATTCAATTTTTCCTTCTTGCTTTTTTATTTTAACTTTTAAACCCAAATTCTCCAATTCAAGATTTTTTATTTTAACTTTTAAACTCGAGTTCTCTAATTCAAGCCTAAAATATTGATTTCAAAATAATTATTTGCACAGATCTGTTTAAAAAAAGTCACATAATCTTTGAAAGACTATACACAATTTTTTTTGTATTTTTGAGACAGGGTCTCGCTATGCAGTTGAGGCTGGCCTTGAGCTCATTTTGTGCCCAGGCTGGTCTCAAACTCACAACAATCCTCCTGCCTCAGCCTCCCAAGTGCTGGGATTACAGGCATGAACCACCATGCCCAGCAACTACACACAATCTTAAATATTAGAAAAAGTAGATGATTTGGTAAATATGATTTTTCTCACTGTGCTTGCGAACACTTTTTCTTTTGCAGTGTTGGGAAGTGAACACAGGGTCTCACATGGAAAGCACATGTTCTCCCCACTGCACTATTTCCGTTGCCCTAAATTACTCATTTCAGGTAACTTTATTAAAGCTAGACTTTTCCCCTGGCTTAACAAAGATTTAGTACTTATATAACTGCATTATATCGCATATTATGTTGCTGATTTACTTTATAAATATTCAAGTTATCTGTATACTTCTCTAAGCCATACCTTTCTAGGTATTCTCGCATTTTTTCAGCATCTTGCATAGCTCCTCTGTGTTGATTCTGTGATTCTTTCAACTAAAAATTAACAAGAAAAGTTTACTAATAACCTTCCCACCCCCAGTGTTTGTGCTTTAACTGTAGTGGACACAGCCATAACAGTCCTCCTCCAAACAGTTTATAGTTACCTCTGCGCTGAACCTACAGCATCAGCTGAACTGCTGAAGCAGGGATCCGATGGCCCACATCTTCCAAAATAACACTCTGTCCCCATTACAGAAGTTTATTGACCCTAGCTCTGAAATACATTATTCCTGATTTTAGACCCATTAGCAGGTCCTCAAACTGACAAAACTGGGAGGCTGGCACAGTGCTATGAACCTGCATTCCTGGCTGCTTGGGAAGCTGATGCTTGAGACCAGCCTGGGAAATAGGGGGAGACCCCTGTTTGCAGGAAAAAAATAAAAATAAAAATTTTGGTAGAATGGGGAGAAAGAGGAAATCACTTTACTTGTGCTGTCCTTTTAGTTGTATTTTTCTATTCCAAGCATTACACCCTACTTTATCTATTCCAAGTCCTATTTATCAACTATGATTTGAAAAATTCTTATATGACTAACAGCTATGCCAATGATAATAATATAGACATGGCACTGCAGTGACATGTAGATGTCTCCTGGAACTGTTGGAGAAACAGTATCCAGACAGAAACCAGGATGCCTGAGCCAGAGTTGCAGCTCCAACATTCACCAGCAGAGGGAGCTGTATAAAATCTTTCCTATTAGGTATTATTATGTTTTATGTTTTGATAAAGTTTGATATTGTAGGGAAGCTGAGGCAAAAGATTGCCCAGGTCAAGTCCAGCTTTGATAATTTAGTCAGACTATACCTCAAAATTTAAATCAGAAGCTGGGCTTGGTGTCACACACCTGTGATTCTGTCACTCAGGAGGCTGAGGCAAGAGGGTTACTGTAAGTGTGAGAATACCTTGGAGTGGCACAGTAAATTCAAGGCCAGCCTGAGTTACACAGTGAGACCCTATCTCCAAAAAACAAAAAGAAATAAATTAAGCCAGGTGTAGCAGCACATGTCTCTAATGCCAGCACTAGGATAGGTGAGGCATGAGGACAGAAAATTTGAGTCCACTTCAAAATGAAAGGCTCTGTTCAGAATGAAACTTAAAAATGGCCAATGGATGTAGCTCAGTGGAAGACCCTGGGTTCAGTCACCAGTTCCAGAACTTTCTTGAAGGTGAAGAGGATATACTGGGGCTTTCAGAATGGCCCAGGACTCTATGTAAGGCTGTGGTGAGAAAGGCAACAGGGCTGGTGGGAGGAAGGAAAAAGGGAGATACTCTCCCCCTCCAGGGGCCTCCTCAGCTCACCTCAGGCAAAAGAAAGCAAAATGTGATGTTTTCAGCAGGTGGTGGGCAATGGGACAGGCCTTCTGTGCAACCTGAACTGGTCATTCCTCATGATGAAGGTGGTAATAAATGCAGGGCATGCAGCCCGAAACACATCCCTGTAATCCAGTAAGACTCACTAATTGGCTAGTAGCTAGTAGCACTTCATTTGTAACAGCTCACAGCTTATTCTCTCTCAGCAGTACTCAGTGGGCAATGATCACATAAACAGTGCTTCCTGAATTAAGTGTATGTACATAACAGGCCCATGAGAGGAGGCTGAACCACTGAGCTGGGATGATTGGGCCCTGCTGCTAAATAAAGGTTCTCAAATCAATTCATTTACAGCAACTGCTGGGCCTCTTCAGAAAGCAGTCTGATGTTCAGATGACGGGTGTGTGGTACGGCCCTTCACAAGAGCTTTTCGGTTCATCAAATGTATGGTCTGTAAATCCCGCATGCAGCTATGTGATGAAGACAAAACTCTACTTTTTCATGGTAAAAATATGAACAGTTGACACAAAATTCTCCATTAGATTATGTACTTTCAATTTTATATTTCTTAAAGTATCTTTATAATAGAAACCTTATTATGTCAATGTTTCAACGAAACTATTCGTTATAGTATAATTAAGTACTTAATAGTTTTTTTGAGACGCGGTCTTGCTATGTCACGCCAGCTGGCCTAGCACTCACAGCACTCATCCTGTCTCAGCCTCCCAGGGCTGGGGTTATAGGTGAGTGCCATCATGCAAGGCTGCAAATATTAAATGGCATAAATGATATCTAAAATTTGTTCAAGAGTAAAAACATCTATTAAATATAGGCACAGATGGTATACGATAAAATTTCATTAAGAAACACTTCACTAGCTTCAAAGTTAGTTAGTGCCATCACAAGAATACTCAAATTGACACTTACATTCATGATTAAACTCAACTTTCATTCTTTTATTCAGAAAACAAACTGAGCTTGTAGATGTCAACATTTATAATAAATACTTTTAGCTGTATGTGTGAGGTTTTTTTGAGAGTGATTTAACATTTTTTCTACCCAAATAACAGAGACATGTGATGTATAAGAGTGCTTTGTTCTATAATGGACTGCATGCTCAACTATGGTCCTTGAGACGACACTGCCCAGTGATGTGGGAGATGTTGTAAGTGTGCATGGCCACCTGCTTACATAGGGATAATAATGAAACTAACAAACCACACATGTTTTGCATTATATTCTCAATGTAAGCAATACACAAACACATATTCAATCAAAGAAATACTATAATATCGATACAACAGAAATGTGAAATTTTTATCAAAGATTAATTTACCTGATTCAGTTAATGTCTTTCAGTTTTCAATTCCATGTCAAGTGTTGTAAGAGAAATTTCAAGCCGTTGTTTTGCTTCAACTTCTTGAGAATATTCTTCCTCAAGACTTTTTCTCTTGTCCACTTCTTGTTTTAAGGCAAGTCTGCAGTTAAACATACTTATTTAAAGTGTATTTTGTAAGAGAAACAACAAGTCAATCACTCCCTCTGAGTCAGTGGCAGTCATGGGCCATGAGGAGTTCAAATATGAATCCAACCCCTTCCTGTGAGCCACAGTCAGGCTGGGAGATAAGAAGAGCTGAGCCCCTCCCAACCCCTGCAAGCAACCTGCTGATCCAGAGTCATACAGGCTGGGATGATAGTTACTGAGGTAGGAAGAAAAACAACTTAATTCCTGTAGTGTTTAGCATTTCACTTTGCAGGCCTGAGGCCAGTGCTCTGAGCTTTTACTTAGTGGAAAATAATATGCAGTATAGCAGCTATGGGAGAGTTTCTTCTGAAGGTGGAAGCCATTGTTAATTCCCTATTATCTTGTTTTAAAGTTCTGTAACACTTTCTGGGTTTTGTTTAGTTTGATTTGGTTTTATTCTGTTTTGTTTTGTTCAATTTTATTATACCTGATGGCATGGGCAGCTATTTCAAAGATAAAAAGACATACTATTGAAGCTGTTGGGGATTCCCTATTACCTTGTTTTTTAAGTCTTCCATTGCTTTCATTGTTTTATTTTGATTGGTTTTATTCTGTTCTGTTTTGTTTGATTTTATAATGTCTGATGGTATGGGCAGCTATTTCGATGATTACAAGAGGCATTATGGTAGCCATTGTTGATTTCCTATTGTCTTGTTCTGAATTACTTTCACTGCTTTGTTTTGATTGGTTTTATTCTGTTAAGTTTTATTCACTTTAAAATAAAAGAAAAAATAAAATGTATTTTTTATAAAATTAAAGTTATTGCTATGGTCTGGCTTTATATATTGATTTATTATCCTCATGAAATTTCTATGCTTTTAAATATTTTTCTTTCCTAACTTTCATGTTTTATATCTCTCACTTTAATCTCTTCCAAAGGACACACATACTTGAAGAGTAGTAATGAAAGAACATTCTGTTAATTCAGCTTCTGTTTCTGTCATAATTTTTAATCACTCTGGTAAGTGTTATTGAAAAAGAATTGTGAAATTAGTAAAATTACAAACAAAACTCCTTATAGCTGGGTGTGATTGATGGAGCATGCCTATAGTCTCAGGTACTTGGGAGGCTGAGGTGGGAGAATCACAAGTAGAAGGCCAGCAGGGGCACCTTGGAAAGACTCTGTCTCAAAAACAGAAAGGAAAAAGTGGAGGCTGAGGATGTAGCTCAGCATTCCCTGGGTTTAATCCCCAGTGCTGGTAAACAAAACCAAGAGAAAGCAAAACGCTGTTTTTACAGTCAGTACTCCTGACACATGACAATAACTTGGATTTTTAAAAGCCACAGTTTACACATAAGAATCAAATGTTATCTTTATGAAATATTCCAGGTATCCCTAAGATGACTTACAGTATCAGACAGTATCTCCAGCTGATCTATACACAACATGTCACTGTAATCCAGGACACGGGTAGCAAGTCTAGTAACTGTTATTGCAATTTTTATGCTTTTTGAGGGGGATAATTTCAACTTATTTGTTGACCATTATGAATTTTATAAACAACTAAAAGATCTCTTTGGAATAAGACAGGACTCTAACTGAATACAAGTGGTAATACAGTCTTTCCATGTAGAAACATGAATTGGTGTCATCTATGAGACAGAAATTACATAATCAGACCACTATCACTTTCCATTGGCTTTTTAGTTCATAAATGTTGTATCTGGGGGTCTAGTTCAGCAGCAAAATGCTTGCACACCATGTTTAAGGCCCTGGATTCAAACTGCAGCACCCCAGTAGAAGATGGCAAAGAAGAATGAAGAAGAAAAAAAGAGCAGAGGGGAAGGGAAAGAAGAGGACAAGAAGAGTGTGAGGAAAACGCAGAGAAGGAAGACAAAGGGAAGGAGAAAGAAAGAAAATTACACTTTTTAAGGCATTTTTTAGGTTGAGATAAATGGCTGTTCTGGCTTGTATCTAGAGGTCCCCTGGAAGCCTCATGTGGTCTTAGGTGGGGACTTTTCAACAGTGGCTGGATCTAGAAAGTGTGATGCTGGGATTAACACTGTATGGTTACTAAATTAGGCCAATGATTTGTTTGCCATAGTTCTGGAAAGGATTAAAAGTGCCCCATGCTGGGTGTGAATGCACTAAGGGTGAGAAGCTTGGGTAAAATATAAGGGACAGAAAGAGGGCTAATGTGGTCACTCATTCCTTGCTGCTTGCTATTTCACTGCTTTGCTGATTTCTGCCTGGTCTGCTTTGTCACAGACTGTTTCCCCTGTCTGATGCCCCTCTGTTATGCCAGCCTACCTTGGAGCCAGACAATGACAGGCTGAAACCTCTACAAACTGTGAGCCAAAATAATCTTTCCTCCATAACACTGCATATTGGTTATTTTGTCTCAAAAACCAGAAAAGTAAGACAATGGCAAACTCACCACTGCATGCTGGGAAGGCAGGCGCTTATGCTGTGGAGTTAAATCCCCAGCCCCAACAGTGGCTATTTCTGCTGTTGGAGAAGTTGTACATCAGTATAAACTTTCTTGAGAATATTTTAGAAAAACTGATCAAAGATCTTTTAAGGAAGTTTTAAGAGAGTATAGTAAAACAATTCCCTATTAAAAATGTTTTCAGGGGCCAGGGATTTGGCTCAATAGTGTAAGCACCTGCCTGGCAAGCAAGAAGTTGTGAGTTCAATCCCTGAGACAAAAAAAAAAAAAAAAGAAAAAATGTTTTCAAAGTAAAGATACAGAAACTAATTTACATTAGCAACTCTCTTTGCAGCATTGTTTATAATATAAAAACAAAATCCCAAAATTCTGGTTGCTAAATAGGAAGCATTCTAGGAGGCCACTCTAATTGTTAGAAGAGCATGTGATATGTGCTTAGATATGGTCACAGTTATCAATCTATCATTTCCAAAAACTCACACTCTATTAACTTCTTCGCTAAATGATGGACAATAAATCACCAAATAAAAAATTTCCCAAATATATCAGTAGTATTCAGTTTAAACACATTTTTAGTACAAGGATGCCATACCTTAAATTTTCAAGCTCTCTTTCTTGTACTATTTCCTTAGGTTCTAAGTGCAAATTCACTACTTTTGCTTCTCTTAGCTCCTTCTGAGGCTTCAATTTAGTTTCAGATTTTCTCACTTTTCCTGGAAGGAAAAATTATCATGATCTTTTTAAAGGTCTATTTATGATTTATATGAATGCATTGCTTCCTAGATTTTTAGTACACTGATAAAACCAGTATCAGGGACCAAACAAGATGGAAATAAATGAGTCTCTTTTGTTTATGAAGACTACATGTTCAATTTAACCATTACTAAACTAACTGAGTACATACATCACGTGTGCCCACAACAAAGGACATTTTACTGAGTGCTTCAGATAAACAGAGGAGACTTCTACTCTTGTTTAGCTTAAAATCTAGTGGAGAAGAAAGACAAATAAAATGACAGTCTAAGATGTAAGAGCCTCGTCATGGAACTTCAGTGCACGCTGAGCCTCTGGCAGTCTGCTTCCAGTCAGGAGGGAGCTGTAGGTCCTCACTTAAATTCTGACTGAAACAAGCAAGACAAAGCAGACAAAAGTACATCACACAAATTTTCAGGACAATGGACTTTAAGCAATGAAGACCATGCTCCCTGGTAATATGGGAGACAAATGAAGCAAGCATTCTGAAAGGCTCAGTTCACTACCCCAACAAAAGGAGAACTGGAGTCCATGACATTCCTTGAGCTGAGGTGGTGAAGTCCATTCTGATAAAGCCAAGGCAGTCAGAGATCACAGGGGAGAGCAACCACCAACAAATGGAAAGAACCCTGGAGATCTGCAGAGTCCTCTCCCCTTTAGTACTGATGGGAGCAAGAATGCAGGTATGCCCAGACACTACCTCAGATCCATGGGGGAAAGGCATCTGAGAAGATCAGAGGGAACTATCAGGTGCTCACACAGGTTGGTAAAAAGCACATTTCCCAGGACAATAAGTAATCAGCAATATCATGCATCAGCACAGGGGAGTGAACCATAGACTAAACATCATTCTAATAGCCCAAACAAATCATAAAATCGAGACCAGGGAAGATGAAGCTGTTGACAACAAACACATTGTATCCAAAAATAAAAATAGACGACAGGCAGGAAAGATATTTTTACAAAGCCAACTTGCATTAATATAAATGAAAACATCTGACCAGAGTCCAATGGCAGGACAGATAACCCTAAAAGTGAAGCTTGAACAACACAGACTTGAACTGTACAGGTCAGGTTTTTATTGGGAGATTTCAGATAACCTGAAAAACCTTACAGATGAGCCCCATAACCTAGAAATACTGAAAAACTTAAGGAAAAATTAGGTCACAAATGCATACAATATATGTAGGGAATGGTCTATCTTGTTATGCCATAAGTCAAAGACCATAATTGAAAAAATACATAAAATGGACACTGTTAAAATTCAAAACTTTCACTACTCAAAAAATACTAGTAGGAATATAAAACATCATCTCACAAACTGGGAGAAAAAAAGTCTTGGAAAAATTGTGACACATCAAGACATGGTATCCACAATGTAGACTGAATTCTTAAAATATAACAACCTAATATTGTCAATGATGAAAGATTGGAAAAGACAGTTCAGCAGAGATGATGTACACATGAATAACAAGCACATATGAAAGATGCTCAACATTGCTAGTCATTAGGTGATGCCCATTGAAAATCATACTAGTAGGTATCATACACACCTGTTAGAATGGCCACACAGAGACACAGACACACACACAGAGACACACATACATACACATACACACACACACACACACTCAGAGTCAATACTATGTGTTTGTGAAGATACGGAGGATCTAGAACTCTCATATCCACTCACGGGTATGGAAGGTGGTATAAACACTGCAAAATAATTTGGCAGTTTCTGCATCATGGAACAGAAAGGAGCATTGGGAGGCCTCGGTGGGTGATGGACTGGTTAGCTATCTGGATTGTGGTGACTCAATCTGTTGAATAAAGGTCAAACTTTATCAACTTGTACACTTGCCATATGCGCAGGTCATCATATTTCAGTGCCTCCCTAAGCCACTGAAAACAGAGAGCTCTCCTGCAAGCACAAACATCTAAGCCAGTGGCCAGGGTGCTGCAGGATGGAGATGGAGGAGTGAAACCTTTAACCTTCCTGCAAGGAGAAGTCAGTGGTAGGTTTTCAGCAAGGGGCTAACATGATTGGGACTAAATCTTTAAAAATATATAATTATGGTTAAAGAGCAGACCTTGGTTTCAGGATGTGTGTTGGCAAGGAAACAGATCTAATAAGAGCATTGCAGGCAGAGATTATGGTTTGCTGAGGTGATGAGGATCAAGGCACTGGAGAGAAGCAGAGTCAACAGCAAGCCTGGGAATGCCACTCACACTGTGAAAGAGCAGTGGGAATCATTACTGCTCTGTGGCTGGAGCTTACAATACCTTTCACCGCATGCTAATATACAGCACGCTATGGCACAAACAGCACTGCAGCACATCCATACTCGATGGCACAGAGCTGAGCAATGGGTACACCTGCTCCTCCGATATTCATCAGAATGCCTTGCATTTTCATACTGGTCCTACCTTTGCGCTTCTCTCTAACTTCTTCAGATACCAGGGTCTTCACAGCTTGCAGGGAAGATGACTTAGTATCCTCTGAGAGTGTTTCAGATGCCTGAGTTAAGTCATCAAGGTCATCCATGGCACGTATCTGCTTTTTGACCTATAAAATAAATAACATTCCAAAACATCCCCAAAATACTTATGCCATAGACGATATATGCAGAAATAGCACATAAACTTTTCTTATAAAAGAACAGCATCACAAATACTGGTCACTATTCTTTAATAACTTTTTAAAGTAAGTGTTTTCACATAACAAAAGAATCTCTATTTTTTCACTTTAAGTTTTATAACGTATCATTTACTGTGTATGTAGATATTATTGTAATGTTCCATTTTATCTTTCATATTATATTTTCAATGACATACTACTTTTCATTATTTTTACAATACCTTGCTCAGTCCATTGGAGGTTTTCTTTGCAGAACTAAGGGGAAGAAAAACACAAAAATCATAAATCCACACGCAATCCATTCAGGCAATTATTGAATATATAAAACTATAAATCTTTTGTCTTTTTACGTAACATTTCAGCATTTATAACTTATTTCTGTTGTTCATAAAGTATACAGGCTATTTGAATATAATTTTCTAGAAGGTGAATTCAACTCCAAACAAAGGGGAACATGAGAGGAAAAGAACATTACCACTGCTAATATGATAGTGTCATTAAATTTAGACCCAGCTTCCTTATAGTTAAAGCCAAAGAAAAATATTGTTTTTTCATAGAAAAAAAATACCATTTTATTTACATCATTTATAATAAAACCAAAACCAAACTATTTCAGGCACTCAAACCCACTTTAAAAACATTACTTAAGTCCCCTGATGCAAGAAACCATATTTTGGACCTCATTCTAAGCACTGTAGATGAATTAAACATGATTTTTTTTCAGTACTGGAGATCGAACTCACAACCTTGCACTTACCAGCCAGGCACTTATGCCTCTGAAGTAACTCACTGGCCCAATTTTCTTGTGTTCGTGCATGCGCACACGCATGGTGTGTGTGTGTTACACACAATTCTGTGTGCTAGGTAACATCTTATTTTATAGAACAATAAATTAGGTCAAGATATGCCAGGTAACTTGCTCAAGTGCAAACAGGCAGTAGGAATTTAAACCCAGGAACGTTCCACAGTGCAGTGGATCCCCAAAATGCATAGTACTGCTCCTAGAGCACTTGCAATTGTGAAAGACCACAAATTTCAGATATGATCATAAAAGTGCCTATAAAAGCCTGTTTTATAGTTTAAACTCTAAACATGCTATGTCTCCTAGAATTATGTAATTTGATAAAATAGTGTATTGATGAAGCCCTACAAAGTGTAGGGCACTTTGGCAGCCCTTGTTGGGATCTTAGGGCTTTTAAGAAGAACACAACTGAGAACAATGGGGACAGCCACATGCAGTGCATCAACCTATTATAATTCAGAGATGGGTCACAGCACAGCAACCACTCTGCAGCGAGGAGAACTGAATAACTCTCCTGGATGTGCTACTCGCAAACCTCCTGTCAAAAACTCCTTGTGGAGGATCCGTGTGGTTTCCATGAAATTGTAGGGGATTCTGTGAAAAAAGTGTTAGGTTCCAATTAAAAATCAGTGAAAGAGTGAGGCTGAGAACTCTGAAGTGTGACATCGTGGGAGTACACCACAGGTTATGAAATAATTACCTTCAAGCATTTAGTGGTGTTAAATGATATCAATACCACATTGACATTTCCCACCAGCTTCAACCACTGACAGCACAGGCCTAACTGTGCCGCTGGGCAGCACTGAAAGGCATGCAAGTGTGGCTGAACTGTGAATGTGTTAATCCATATCAGCAGCCACTGTCGGTTATAATCGCAATAATTTCTGAGTCTTAAAAATATTTTTTTAAATTAAAATGAATAAATACATCTTTCTCTACTGATTGTTTCTAGTGGTGTATGAATATACTCTAAAATCTGAAGAAAACAACTCTTAAATGCTACATTCCTGCTCAGTAGCACCTGCTTCCCTAACTTTCTCAGTGAAAGTCATCTGATGTGTTGTCAACTCATTCACAGCCACAGCACTCAGCTTAGTGTGTGGCCAGGAAGAAACTGCTCCTTCTCAAATTCTTTTGTCCTCATCTTACCCAATCTTTGTGCAGCAGTGAGGAGGCTGGGTATCCTCTTGCTTTCCCTGTAGACTACACTGTTCTGTTTTGTTTCCAGAAATAGCAATTCCTGGTAACATTCCATTGGAAAATAAAACAATTACAGATGCTTTACCTTTCTCCATCTTTGACAGTGTCTTGTAATTTGTAAACACGTTTCAATTCTAGAAGACCAGCAAGGTAACAGGCCTTCTTAAACACTGAGGAAGTAGGAGATTCTGTGGAGTGCTGCTCAGTCTTCTCAGACACTGAGGAAGTTGCAGATTCTGTGGAGTGTCCTTTAGCCTTCTTAGACACTGAGGAAGTCGCAGGTTCTGTGGAGTGCCACTCAGCCTTCTCAGACACTGAGGAAGTCACAGATTCTGTAGAGTGTCCTTTAGCCTTCTTAGACACTGAGGAAGTCACAGGTTCTGTGGAGTGCCACTCAGCCTTCTCAGACACTGAGGAAGTCACAGATTCTGTGGAGTGTCTTTTAGCCTTCTTAGACACTAAGGAAGTCACAGGTTCTGTGGAGTGCCACTCAGCCTTCTCAGACACTGAGGAAGTCACAGGTTCTGTGGAATGTCCTTTAGCCTTCTTAGACAATGGGTAAGTCACAGGTTCTGTGGAGTGCCACTCGGCCTTCTTATACACTGGGTAAGTCGCAGGTTCTGTGGAGTGCCACTCAGCCTTCTCAGACACTGAGGAAGTCACAGGTTCTGTGGAGTGCCTCTCAGCCTTCTCAGACACTGGGTAAGTTGCAGGTTCTGTGGAGTTCCACGCAGCCTTCTTAGACACTGGGTAAGTCGCAGGTTCTGTGGAGTGCCTCTCAGCCTTCTCAGACACTGGGTAAGTCACAGGTTCTGTGGAGTGCCTCTCAGCCTTCTCAGACACTGGGTAAGTTGAAGGTTCTGTGGAGTGCCACTCAGCCTTCTTAGACACTGGGGAAGTCGCAGGTTCTGTGGAGTGCCACTTGGCCTTCTCAGACACTGGGGAAATAGGAGTTTCTATGGAGTACTGCTCTACCATCTCAGACACTGAGGAAGCCCCAGGTTCTGTGGAGTGCAGCTCAGCCTTCTCAGACATTGGGGAAGCCACAGGATCTGTGGAGTGCCGATCAGCCTTCTTAGACACTGAGGAAGTCGCAGGTTCTGTGGGGAGCAGCTTGGTCTTCTCAGACATTGAGGAAGTTGCAGGTTCTGTGGAGTGCCACTCAGCCTTCTTAGACACTGAGGAAGTGGAAGGTTCTGTGAAGTTCCCCTGGGCCTTCTTATACACTGTGGAAGTCTCAGGTTTTGTGAAGTGCAGCTCAGTCTTCTCAGATACTGAGGAAGTTGCAGGTTTTGTGGAGTGCTGCTCAGCCTTCTTAGATACTGGGGAAGTCACAGGTTCTGTGGAGTGTAGCTCAGCCTTCTTAGACACTGAAGAAGTCACAGGTTCATTCAAGTGCCGCTCAGCCTTCTTATACACTGTGGAAGTCGCAGGTTTTGTGGAGTGCCACTCGGTCCTCTCAGACACTGAGGAAGTCACAGGTTCAGTGGAGGGCTGCTTGGCCTTTTTAGATACTGAGGAAGTTGCAGATTCTGTGGAGTGCCACTCAGCCTTCTTAGACACTGAGGAAGTCTCAGGTTCTGTGAAGTGCCCCTGGGCCTTCTTATACACTGTGGAAGTCACAGGTTTTGTGAAGTGCAGCTCAGTCTTCTCAGATACTGAGGAAGTTGCAGGTTTTGTGGAGTGCTGCTCAGCCTTCTTAGATACTGGGGAAGTCACACGTTCTGTGGAGTGTAGCTCAGCCTTCTTAGACACTGAGGAAGTCTCAGGTTCTATGGAGTACCACCCAGCCTTCTCAGACACTGAGGAAGTCATAGGTTCTGTGGAGTGCCACTCAGCCTTCATAGACAATGAGGAAGTCACATGTTCTGTGGAGTGCCACTCAGCCTTTGTAGACACTGAGACAGTCACAGGTTCTGTGGAGTGTCCTTTAGCCTTCTTAGACACTGAGGAAGTCACAGGTTCTGTGGAGTGCCACTCAGCCTTCGTAGATGCTGAGTGTGGTGCCCTTTTCTGTCCATGCCGCATCCTAGTCCATCCACGCCTTGTGACAATCGCTTCTCCAGGAAAAGGACACCGCATGTGGGAATTGGGCGCAGGGATATTGGAATGTTTTGTACTGATAATTGTAATTTGTGTAGTTCACATGTGTATGTTTTTATGTAATGCTCAATATGGAGTCAAGGGTGGAGACTCCAGAGGGGTTGCTGGAGGCCCTCTAGATAACCCCTTTGTGAGGACTGGTTGTGGGGCTTTGCCTTCTGTGAGTAGTGTGAGAGAGTTTATGTGGGAGCTTTGGGTGGGAGAGCTCATGGAGGAGGATTTGTGGGGTTCCTGTGAGACAACTGCCCTGAGACACTGGACAGGCAGCCAAAGACAGGCAACTAGGACACATATGTTACACCACCAGCTGCCTAAGACAGGCACAGGACCTATTGCTGTCCTGCAGGCCCATGACGGGTAAGGCCTGGTTGGGTTCATATGAAGAGTCCTTGACCCAAGACAGGTGCTGTCCTACAGGCAGCCAAAGACGGGCAACTAGGACACATATGTTACGCCACCAGCCACCTAAGACAGGCACAGGACCAATTGCTGTCCTGCAGGCCCATGAGGGGTAAGGCCTGGTTGGGTTCATATGAAGAGTCCTTGACCTAAGACAGGCGTTGTCCTCACAGGGACTGCCACACTCCCATAAGTGATAAGGGAAACAATGTAGGGAGCGGCACAATAGCCTCGCACATCTCTCCCTCCTGCAGGCATTCAAGTGCATCGGCTTACATTTCCCAAGCTAACTAAGTAACAAGATTGAGATGTTAATTGATACCTATTGCCCTGAGCCTGGGGCACTTCCTGCTTGGGGCTGGGGGTGGCTGCCAAAGGTTAGCAAATATATATTCCAGCTTCTAAAAAATAAAGCGGATTCAGATTCACTCACAGACTGGTGTGCAGTGTTTTCTGTCTCTCACTCGCCGACTCCCTGTCCACCTTTGGGAAACCCTAGCCCTGCCGCAGCTGGACTCCGGCACCATAATGTCTCATTTTCTTCAGAGTAGCTGTTCATACCCTTACATATAATAAAATCAATTCTGGTAAACTCTTTAGAAGTGCTAGCATGTATAAGCCTATATATGTACATCTGTTCTTTCTGTATTAGAAAATCAAAACAAAACAAATTACGAGAAAAACAAGAAACAAAAGAGAGAAATAAATAACAATAACAGAGCCCAAAACAGTAATAATACAGACTTTCAAAACAAGGTGGTAGGAACATGACTAAGATTGTTATTTTGCATAGTTATCTTCAACAGAGTTACTCAGATTACCAATTATAAACATGTACATGCTGTTTTTTTAAGCTTGTTTTAAGACCTCTTTCTATCTGCATATATGTAAAATTTGTCAGAGTTGTTTTGCTCTCCCTATGGTATTTTGTTTTATTGATGTATCATAATCTCTGTAACTTGGGGTGTGTGTGTGTGTGTGTGTGTGTGTGTGTGTGTGTAGGGGTGTGTGTTTGATCACAAATTTTCGAATGCAAACTATTTTCTCATTGCTGGGACAAAATACCTAAGAGCCAAATTTAAAGGAGGGGAGATTTGTTTCGGTTTATGGTCTCTGAAGGTTCTGTCCAGGTGTGGTTAGCTGACTTCAGGGCAGAAGTGGCATGGTGGTGTGGTGGAGGAAGGCTGTTCATCCTCTGGCAACCAGGGAGCAGAGAAAGAAGGGAGGAACCAGGGACAAGAATACACCCTCCTTCTGTGTCACACCCCCAAGTGACTTTCCTTTTCTAACCCAGCCCTCACTTCCTGACACTTTCAGCACTGAACCCACTGATGAAATTATGTCCCAGTCACTTTCCAAAACTTCCATGTCTGAACACATCAGACTTTGGCTGGGGGAATGTTTGAGGTCTAAGCCACAACACAAACAAATGGTGCAGTGAGCCTATTTTTTATGTGTCTTGTGTTGGTGTGCAGGTGTGCCATGTGATGACTCTGTAGATGCAGAATTGTAAAGTAGGAGGGGTACTCACATATACATTCTGGGGGTTATTTCTAAGTTGTTTGCCGAAAAGCTCTGATTTATACCCTACACTCTTGCCACATACTAGTGGTGTTCAGACATCATAGTCTTTCCAATTTGAGGCTGTTTTGGACATCATGAACCTAAGATGCTGGCAGAACATTTCTGTAAATGGTTCATAGAATTAGAGCTCTGATGAGAAGTATAGGCTAGACTTGTCTGTTCTGGAATTAGCTAATGGAAGCCATCGCAATTCAAGTCAAGTCGAACATATCACTTAGGCAGAAAAAAGATTTAGGGACAAAGATTTAGGCATAATTGAGATTCTTAAGGAAGGAAATAACCTCTATTTCTGGAGATACTGCATTGATAGTTAGAATAAGAATTGTGTAAAATACCAAAGTTTATTTGGCCCCTGAATAGCTTAGTGAGAAGCATGTGTAGAAATAAATGGGGTAGTTCTCAAGTATGTAATGCTGGCTCTCTGTCTAACCCTTAGTCATGGTGTGACTCTGAGTTAGAGTGGTACAGAGGATGATGGTTTACAAAAAGACCATTTTGAGTAATTCTTTAAATAAAATTTATAATAACTTACCACCTATGGTATTGGAACGAGGTGAGCAACGAATGAGTTAATATGTGTCTTTAGAATAGAGCCTGACTTAATCATTCATTAAACATAAATTGTTTTCATTCTTGTTGTTCTTGCTATTATATATACTAGATGGAGAAGCTAGCCAAAAAGGCAGGAAAATTAGAGAACACTGATGTAATTTGGTTTATATTGTTATCTGATGGCTGGTATAATTAGGTTGTTAAGTGAGTGAGTTTTTGGTGAAGGGAATAAAGATAGGTGTGTTCTGGGAAATTTGCTTAAGGTCCTGAGAATTTGAGTGGTTTTGAAACCATACATAGGTTTTTCAGATGTATAGTTTTGCTTTTTGGCTAGGAGATAAAGTGGCCTGAGGCAGAATAAAGGCAAAAGCAAACGGAAATGTACTTGGTCAGTAAGCGTTTCATGAAAGTTTCATTTGCATTCTAAAGTTTACCATTTGTTATGTAGTGGAGAAGTGGTTATTAGGTGATGAAATCATAACCATATAATCTTTAAAGATGATTGCCATGCTAGTAAAAGAGTCAGAGGAAGTATATTTGCTTTCTTGTCCCTGTTTTCTGTGACATTTTATTTGCCTTTTTTGTCTTTCCATTCTTCTTATGTTTTGAGACCATAATACTAGATGCATACAAATTGCAAATTATCTTTCTAGTGAGTGGACTCTCATTGTTATCTTTAGGAATTCTATTCATCCTAAAACTGAGCAGTCTTATTCTAATATAGCTCTATCAGCTATGTTTTGGTTTGTGTATAAATTTTTCCATTTTATAATTTTTTTCAGCCTTTTAGTAGCCTTATAGAAGACTTGTATGTGGAGCATGTAGTTAGTGTTTTTAGTTGTATTTGTCCAACAAATTTTGTATTTTTAATGAGACATGTCTCTTTAATGTGATAGCTGATAACCTTGACTTTGCAGCTTCTATTTAATTATTCTTTGCCCTGCCAATTCTATGTTCCCTTTTATCACTTTTCTTCTTGTATTTTTCCTCTCACTTTTAGCTTGTCAGTATAATTTCTTTTATTGTTTATTTAGTAGTTCTTAAATGCATCTTTGACTAGACTTGTATCATTTCTTAGACAGTATAAGGTCTTTATAACCATTTGCCTTTCCCTTCTGATTTCTATATTGTTGTTGTGTATTTTAGTTGGTTTTATATTTAAGATCCACAAGACATTGTTTTTTTTTTTTTTTTCTAAGTCAGTATTTATTTAGATCTGCCCACATGTTTCCTTTCTGGGTTACTCTTCATTTGTTTCTGTGTCTCAGTTTCCATGTGGGAAGCTTTCTTCTGCCTGGAGAAATAATCTTTAGTGTTCAGTTAAGTCTGTAGGAAATTAATTTTCTCAGCTTTTGACTGTCTCAAAGCATTTATATTTTGTCTTCAGTAGGATACTGAGTGTATAGTTTTATGATGCTAGTTTTTCTTTCTGTCCTTTAAATAGTATATCATCCCACTGTTTGCTGAACTTGATCTCCTTTTGGTGAGTAGTCAAATGGAAATCTTTTCCTTTTTTAGTTAATCTCCCCATCTCCCACTCCCAACCTTTGCCCACTTTTAAGATTTGCCCTTTAGGAGTCCTTGTCAGAAATCTGACTATGTTATGCCTTTGTGTTTTTTCATTGCATTTAACTGTATTTTGGGCTTCTGGTATCTGGGATGATCACTTTCATCAGTTTTGGAAGGTATTTAGCCATTCCCTTCAAATATTTCTTGGAATTTAGTTCACTTAGGCTTCTTTGCATACATCTCTTTCTGATAGGCCCAGAAGAACTGTGCTTTTTAGCTTCTCTGCCCTGTTTTGGTTGTTTAGGACAACAGCAACATTTCTTGAGATTTCATACACTCTAGCCAGGGGCAGCACTCCATTTATTGAGTTCTTACTTTCACCTGTTGAATTTTTCTGTTCTAGAATTCCATTTTGTTTTCTTTATAGTTTTCAGGATTTTTCTGAGCTTTCCATCTTGCATTTCTGTTTCCTTTTTATTCCTCTCATCACATGTATTACTGGAATGGGGGTTGCTTTTGTATCCTTTATGTCTCCTGAATTCTGGTGCTATTTTGTCTTTTCATATGTTCATTTGTGTTTGAGTCCTTGGTATTGCATGTGAAGGGATGATCTGCATGATACTGTCTTAGAATTTACCTTTGCTTCTAGTAGGTGATCATGTTAGAGGCACTAATAATCTCAGGGCATTTTAATCCGTTCAGGGAGTGAGATGATTTAAAACTAAGCTTTCAACCCTGCGAGCTGAAATACTGTGCTACTTGGATATAGTCCTTTTGGGTCATAATCTACATCCTAAGGGGTTTACCTGCCTTCTTTACAAGTCCTGATCCCAGTTTTTTTTTCCCTGGCAGGGCCTGGATCTGTAAAAAGCTGTGATCATCTCAGCCTCTTAAGCAGTAGCCTCTAGAATCTGATACTTGTGATCAAAAAGGAGTTCCAAATATCAGGCAGCGTCTGGATTTTCTTGCTTTCTGAGTCTTCATCCCTCAGTTTTTTATTGCTTCGATGGCCCTCACACATATGTATTATATTTTATCCATTATGTTTCTTCAGTTATTCTCAGTGAAAGAATTGATCTCAACAATGCCTCTTTCTTCTGTTCTCCCTTCTCTTGCCTCTAAACTTCATTTAATATGTATGTTAGCTTCAACACCAGTGCTGCCAGATGCTTCCCCATCATTTTTTTTCTTAGAGACATTATAAAATACATAGTTTGTCATTGTTTTGTGATTTCCAGTGGAAATGCAGTTTTTTTTTCCCCTTCAGGTGATTTCATTTATATTTTTAATTTTTTAAACAGGTTATTTCAGTGAAGATTGAGTGGAATATTGGTGGGCATTGAGTAAATGCATGAGCTCACTTTTGCCATCCTGAATTGTGTTTTCACTTCCTCAGTTGGTTTAGAGTTTGGTGTTTGATCCAATTAAAAGAATCTTTTAAAAAAATAATTATGCATTTGCTGAAGTACTATTAGGTTAATTAAATCCTGCCTGATAGGAAACTTGATAGAATGGAAAGTTTTATATTCACCAGACCATGTGTTTGTGTGTGTCCATGTGTGTGTGTGTGTGTGTGTGTGTGTGTGTGTGTGTGAAGGGTAACTTTTCAGGGCTCTGTCAGGTTCTGGTATTGCAGGCATGAGCAGGTCTCTTAAGCTTAGATACCTATTGTTGAGGCCGGGATACCTTTCTCTGAAGCCAGGAGTCTTTGGGAAAACCAGAGCAACAATGTTCATTTAAATATTTTGGGTTTTGCCCACTAGTTAGATTATTGAATGTAAATAAAAAGATGTTGATGATTATTTTTATGTACACAGAAAGTGTTCCTATTAAAATTTTGTGTATAATTTTGATGAAATTACTCATGTTTTAAATACTAAATTTCAAATTTTCTTCGAGGTGGCCATATCAATTAAGAAGCATTTATGTAGTAAGTGCAATTGAATTTACACATGTTACACACATACACACACACAAACACACATATATATATGTGTGTGGAAAATAGGATGGTTAGGCTTTTGTGGTCTTATTTTTTAAAATAAGGGATTTAGAGGTATTGTGTAGTCATTATGCAGTTTTTAAAAGGGAGAATTTGAGATCTGTTACTGCCTTAAATCTAGAGTTTGCCAGGTGGGAAATAATGCTTTGGAAGTGGTTTGACAGATGAGTATAGTTGAAGGAACTGAGAAAAGCAGGCAACTTGGAAAAGAAAATGTCTTTCTTTAATACACTGTCACGGGAAGAAAAAGGTTCTTTCTGTTATAGGCAGAACATGTTCTGAGGGGAGCTGGCTGTCTTCGTTTTACATCCAACTAGACTAGTTCTGTATAAGGAAAGATAGTAACTTGAGTCTTCCAGGCTAGTGCTTTGTCACAATAAGTTAGTTTCCTTTATATGTTGTTCATTATATAGGTCATGTGTTTTATTTATTTTCTTTTATTAACTTGATGTGACAAAATACTTTTGTGAGAGTTTTCTACTCTTTAATACAGTTTTTCATGATTCAGTTGTTAGAACATCTCAAAGCAGTGCTGTGCTTTATGAGACATTAAGAACTCTCTTTAATTACTTTAAAGAAATAAAGCATACTTTTACTGGTTGAAAATAAAATGTATGTTATCAGGTCCTAACATAGATCACCAATCTCCCAAATGAGTGTAAGGCAAAGGCTTAAATAAAATGAGACAAGTGGGGGCTAAGACAAAGACTTTTCTGGACAGCCCACTTTTATTAGGTCTAACAACAAAGGGTGGGGAAACTGATGAAAGCGCAGGCAACGAGCTGGACCTTGGGAGTCACTTCAAGGACATCTCCAAGTAATGAATCAAGACAATTCATTAACCTTATCATGATGACATGGTAGAAGTGAGACAGTAGGAGTGATTCCTGCAGCTGCAGTCTCTATCTACTTAATTAATGTTTGAGCCACGTGTCTGCAGCTGTGGCCTTATCTTGCCCTTTGAGGTATCTCTGGCCTCACAGGCCACTACAGGCCTCAGCCAGGACGAGTGATTCATAGAGGTTCACTTACCGTTGCCAGGCAAGGGGCTGAGGCCTAGGACAGACTCACAGATAAACATAGAAAGCCAATTAGTTAATTTTAAATCCTGCTCAGAGCTTTGTGGTGGTCTGCAACAGTATGTGAATGTGATTCTTCTTAGTAGTTCAAGAACTGTTTCATGAGCATTTGTTGTATATCATAAAACAAGGTAATTTTTATGGTGTAAGTGAATCATGGAAAAGGTAAAATAGAAATGATTTTTTTTGGTATTAAAATCCTCCACAAACACATCAGTAGTAGTATATAGTGCCATATTAAGATTAGATCTTAAATAGTGGCAGGTTACTTTAGCCAGTGTCAGCACAGCTAAGCAATGATTTGTGTAGTCACTACTTTCTGGGCATATGATACATTTATTGAGAATCAAGGATTTGGGAGCTTGGGTATCTTTACTATGGAAATCATCCCGAGGAATTCTTATTCACATAGTTTGAGAAACATTTCCTGAGTATTGCCTGAACAGAAAAGGTATCTCTATTTGTCATGCAGTGCAAATATTCTGAATTTACTGGCTTGTGAATTTAAAACAAACAGTTTTAGAATGAGTTTCCACTCTTAGGGAAATGTAATGTACATGTGATGGGATATTAGTACTCTTGTTGCTATTCTTTTGTGTGTGTGCATGTTGCTATTCTTCATGTGTGTTTAAGAAATGTCTCTATAGCTGTGAACATTAGGAATATTGAAAAGAATTGCTGTCAGTTATTTTCCATGGAAATAAGCATCTGATGGCTTTTTGTTTGGTTTTTGAGACAGGGTCTCACTATGGAGTCCAGGCTGACCTTGAACTCATGATCCTGCTGCCTCAGCCTCCCAAGTGCTGGGTTTACAGGCGTGTGCCACCATGCCAGGCTGTCTGATGGCTTCTAATTGTTTTTCAACTGAAATGTCATTAGGATTAGAATCCATTTCATTGATTTAATATATGGAACATTCAGAATTACATATTTTAAGATAACTTAGGTTATTAACTGTTTCAGCTTTTGAAAGTAGGAACATAAATGCAAAGTTAGATCTGAGATTTGTAAGTTATTTTGTGTTTGCAAAATAAAATGAATTTCAGACTAAATAGTTCAGTAAACCTTTTTACAGAATACATGCTATATCTGGTCACTGTGTTGGGGTGATGAGGGTAGAGCAACCTTGTATGGTGGCTTGATAAAGTTGACACTCTAGTGAGAATGAGATAGGGAGGTAATAGATGTAATTAAGTTATTTATGTTTTGTTTAGTGAATTTGAAATTCCAGTAGTGGTAAGATATTGGCTGGGTATGGTGGTGCATGCCTGTAATCCAAACACTGTGGGAGGCTTAGGGCAGGAGGACTGCAAGTCGGAGCACATTCTGGGCAACTGAATGACCTAGTGAGACTCTGTTTCAAGATTTAAAAAAAAAATTCAAAAAGGGTCCAGGTGTAGCTCAGAGTGAAGTCTGTCGGTTTAACCTTCAGGATTGGGGGTAAAGATAAGGAATCTGTGCATTGTAATACACACAAGGAAAAAAGTTTGTGCCTGTGTGGAGATGAGGTGATGACTCATAAGTGGGCTGCTGCTATAACTGTCTGCAGTGATCACTTGCAGTGGGATTATGGAGGTGGAAAAAAGTTCATGGAGTGAAAATATATAGTTGACAAAATAGAATTTGGTAACGCATTGGATGTGGTGGTGAGGGAAAGGGACACGTCAAAAATTATTCCTAAGGTTCCTTAGGATTTGTGTAGCAGGATGGTTGATGGTATCTTTTACTGGGGAAGAAGTAAGTTTTAGGGGGCAAGAAGAGCATGAGTTTAATTTTAGACCTAATGAACATGGTGTGTCTTTGAGTTCTCCAAGAGGCAGGTGGTTATAGTGGCGGTTTTTTTCAGATGTGGGAAGATGTGGGCTGTAGATTTGGGAGTCATTTATTTAGATAATGCTTGAACTGAGAATGGTAGACTACTACAAGGCAGAAGCACGTGGAGAAGTAGTGGGAAGACTTGGAGAAGGTGCATCATAGGAGCCAAGAAGGGAGCCTTAGACTGGGTTGGTGGGTTAAGTATGATGAAAGGAGACTGTCCTTTGCATCTCAGCACTCCTCGGTCACCACTGGCCTTACTGACAGCCTTAGGTTAAATCTAGGAACAGTTTGAAAGCTTAGTGGGAAGGGAAGAAATAAAGCCTGAAAACTTCCAGAAATTTAGCTTCCAGAAAAACTTCCAGAGAATGACTGAATGCAGTGGTTGGGAGTGTGTTTAATGAGCAACAATTTTGAACATGTTTAAAAGTGAAAGACTCTTTGACATAGTTTGATTCTATAAGAAAAATGTGATAGTGTCCATGTTTTGAAAAATTAGGAAAAACATGGAGTTCTGAGTGCTAACTGAAAGCTTCACATTTGGAGGAGCAATAATGCTAGCCTTCAGCAAGAGAAAGGAATATTAAAACAGATAAAAATTTTAACAAAGCTGTGAGATCTCTTGCTGTATAAACAAGAAATTTTCAGGAGAGTTGGGGAGTTGACCAGAGAAATAGGATTATTAGTACTATAGCAATGCTAATATGGCTATACCTTAGGAGGAGATAAAATAATATTGTAAATTCTACGAGCATAGCATTGTTTTTTTTTTTTTTGTGTGTGTGTGTGTGTGTGTTTCTCCCCTGAATAACAGTGTGAATAAGAAATCCAAGAATACTTTCATTGAATATGTACATTGGAGATTGGAGATTCCAAGTCAGTAAGGACATTGAAGAGTGTAGGTTCCAAGTAAATATCTACCTAATGTACAACCTTAAATGGAAATAAAAAAAAAACTCATGATATGGAAGCTATTTTGAAGCTAACAAGATATATTGTGGTAGCCATTGCTGATCTCCTATTATCTTGTTTTGAAGACTTGTATCACTTCCATTGTTTTGTTTTGATTGGTTTTATTCTGTTCTATTTTACTTGGTTTTATCATGTCTTATGGTATGGACAGCTATTTTAAAGATAACGAGGCATTTTGGTAGCCACTGTTGATTTTCTGTTATCTTGTTTTAGAGTCCTGTATTGCTCTAATTGTTTTACTTTGATTGGCTTTATTCTGTTTCATTTTGTTCTGTTTGTTCTTTTTAAAATAAAATTTGAAATATTTAATCTCTTAAAAAACCTTTATGTATAAGCAGAGGTTAATGTTGGTTGACTTGAATTTTGTAGACTCATATGATAAGTGAAGGCTTTTCCTGTAACAGTATTTAATTCACCATTTCAGCAAGTCATCCCCTGTGGCCTACTGTTTTCTTTAGCTAAGTACCTGATATACACCGCAGATTTTACTCATTTGAGGACTAATCCTTATCTAAACAGATAATGGTAAGACCTTAGGCATGGTTAAATAGCTGAGGTAAAATCAGAATTTTACCTCAGGGTAATTTACTGTTAGACATTCCTCTCTAAAATCCTGTTATCTAAGGGTATGGACTTTTACAACTAATGCTTAGCTATGTAGAGGCTAATTATTTACTTTGTTTATATCAAGATTATAAAGTACCCTTGTTTCTCATCCGAAAGCTACTTCTCTGTTTGTCCATTTTGTTATTCTAAACTCATGAGTAAGATGAGAAATAGAGAATGCAGATAAATTAATGACTAAAAGTGGGGTTTTTTTTTGCATGTTTCTTTTTTCTTTGACTTTGATGTTTATTTCTTTGGTTCATTCTGAGTTGTCAGAAATGACTACCATCTAATATTCAGTGTGATAAACTGGCTTCTTGCCAGGGATATATCTTAGTAGCAGTAGTGCATGACTGGCAAGCACAAGGTCCTGAGTTTAATTCCTGATACAAAAAAAAACCACACACACACACAAAAAAATGAAAAAAATGGGGTTCTTGATGTGTGAGGATACTTCCTTCATTTTATTTTGCTTATGAAAACAATTAATAGTTGCAGATAGTAGTTAGAAATCTACAGTATTCTCCAGTTAAAAGTAGCCCATGGCACCTTATGGGCAGTGGCAACCTTTCTCTCCTGTCCATCTGTATCTTTTCCCTTTCTGACAGTCTTATCCACAGTCCCAGGCATCCCCTGCTTCCTTTCTTTCCTTGTCACTTCACGCACTGCAAGCACATGAAATACTGACACCTAGTAACCAAGGTGGATAGACCACAGTGAGCATCCGACTGGGTATAGAAGCCAGGTGGAGAAATTCAAACTATGATCACTGGACTGTGTTACTCTAGGTAATGACCGTGCCTTTCAGTTCTGTACCATCAGAGCCTATCTCAGTACTTGACATGTCTCCAGAAGCATTTTATTTTTTTTTAAATTTTATTTAAAGAGGGGGGGAAGCAAAACAAAAAAGGGTACAAACAATACAGAATTTCAAAAAAAAAAAACTAAACAGTAAGAAATCACTATTTGATACATTACATGTTGTCTTCTTGGATATAGTTGTTCAAGTTACATAATTAAAGCATACAAAGTGGACATTCAAACAGTGAGGCTGCAAACAGTTCTGTTCACCGATCCAACAAAAACTTATTAACATGGTTATCAATCCCATGCACTTAAATATACATACAGTTATCTCTTTTAGAGCACTTTCTTTTCCTCCTCTTGCTTTTAAAAAAAATTTTTTTTTATTTAAAGAAAAAATTTTGAAACAGAAAGAGGGTAGAAACAATACAAAATCTCCAAAACAAAACAAAGCAGAAAAATAAAACAAAAATTGTAACCAGTAAAAAATCACTAGTGGATAATTACATACTTTCCTCTTAGATGCAGTTGTTCAAGTTACAAAAGTAAAGTCCACAAAGTGGACATCCAAACAGTGAGACTGCAGTCAGTTAGCATTTTAATTTTGAATGAATGATTTTCAGAATTATCTTTTTGCTTTTAAAGATTGAGAAAGTGAGGCTTAGATTTAGTCACATCAAGATTTATGTTCGTGTGACTTGGCTAGTTATGCTTTAGTTTGGACTGTTCAAGGAGATAAGTAAATATAATATACAGTCTCAGCTGCCTGGGAATCCCAAGTTGAAAAGAGAGGCAAGCAGCCATTTATGTAGCAGGGATTTTTTTTTTTTTTGCAGGGGGTAATGGTAGTAGTACTGTATAATTTTATTTTGTTCCTGGTGCCCGTATGTGTTGAATACTGAATTGTAGGAGGTACAGTACAGAAGACATGGCCTTTGCCCTTGAGGAGCTTGTGTAATGTGCTGTAACATAAGACAATGTAAGAATGAATATGTATCAAAAGCAGTATGTAATTTTATACGTATACCTTTATATTTGCCAGTTCTGTTAAATGAAAAAAAAATTTTGTGGTCCAGCATAAAGATGGTATGCATTTTCAGTTGATCTCCCAAAAGTAGGAACAGACAGAAGTTGGGGGAACCCTGTCTAGAATTTTATATTGGTGACTTGTGTCCATTTGGAATAACAGCAGAAAGGGTTTCTCAGTGTCAGCCTTGTGGAGACTGAGCCTTTTTGATGGTTTCTTTTGTGTCATGGGAT
>PVLA01008660.1:0-85675 GCA_004027455.1 Hydrochoerus hydrochaeris
CCGCCCTCCTCCAGCCTGCAGGCCCCAGGAACCCCACCATCGGTAGACAAGACAGGCAGAAGAGTGCCGCCCTCCTCCAGCCTGCAGGCCCCAGGAACCCCACCATCGGTAGAGGAGACAGGCAGAAGAGTGTCGCCCTCCTCCAGCCTGCAGGCCCCAGGAACCCCACCATTGGTAGACGAGACAGGCAGCTGCTGGCCGAGGAGGCTGTGATTCACACAGCCCCAGCCTTGGGACTAAAGAGAAGGGCAGGGAAGGGTGGGTAGGAAGTTGAGCAACAGTAGCTGGATAATGAGCACAAAAGATGTGGGTAGGTTTAAGAGAGGCATAAAACAAACACTGGAAACAGTGGGAAGTAGTCCCCCACAGCCTGAGGGAAAGAAGGAATAGTGTCAGAGGAACCTGTACTCATGAGGGCCAAGGCCGGCATCTAGGGAGACCGGCCACTAACAGGACCCGGGGCCTTCAGCCTAAGTCATAGCCCAGCACAGTGAGGACTGGACAGAGTTAAGCGAAAGAGCCCGCTGGCCACTCCCTTCCCAACATGCTGATCTGAAGCTGCCACAGCTTAGCCAAGTCCAAGCGCCATACGTTCAACATTTATTTAATTAAAAATAGAATGTACCTTTTCTACCTTTATTTACTTCTTCCTTTCCCTGCCTAAGGACAACAATGACAATGACAACGTTGAAATTCCTTCAGGTTAAGGTACATCAACTCATTTTCTTCTTGAAGTTTTAACAATAACAGCACAAAATAAATTTGCTTTTGTTTTAGAAATCTAAAAATGGTGATTTTTGTTAAATTTACTTGCCACCACGATGTTTATAACTGCTTTTTACAAATTTCCCAGGTATAAAGACTGGACTGAGTGTCTTATCACCTGCTTCTCTTGCAGACTGTTGAGACAATGCCACAGTTTCAGGCTCCTCCTCTAGAATGGGAATGATGATAACACACATCTCACGGACATGTAGTGAGGATGCAGTGAGAATGGAAGAAAACTCCTGAAAAGATGGATTTTAATTTCAGTTGCCTTTAGCTCTCCCTGGGTCTCAGCCTAAATGCCACCACCTTGTTATCACTGTCCTGTCATCATGGTCTCCGCCATGCCACCACCATTGCCAGCACTGTCATTGCCATACCATTATCATCACCACCAGCATGGCCATCATTCATCATCACTGCATTATACTTTCATAGGTCCCCATTCCCTTGCCCTTGGAACCTTTAAAATAATGTTCTAGAGCAACAAACTTTCTTGGAGGGAAATGAGAAATGCGATTTGGAGTCAGAGAGCATGGTTACATGTAGGCTTTGCCACTGACTAATTACAGGCTCATTTTGAGTTTCCTGGTTTTTCATTAATAGGAACATCCACCTACGACTCTTGCCCTCCTGCCTTTGCCTCTCCAAATCCATTGCTCACACTTTGCTGTCCTATATTATGTCCCACAAGGGCGGCCTTTACAGACTGAACAACTTGGGCTCCCTTACATGTATGTGTTTGCATGAAGATAGTTAGAAGAAAATGAAATATAGACGCCAAGCTTAGGTGACTCCAAGAGAGCAAGGTGGGAATGGCAGTGAAAAGATTAGGTGAGGAAAAAAGGGTAGAATAAAACATATTCAAATCTAAAAATATTATGGCATGTAAAGGAAGTGATATATAAAATACCTAATGTATATCATTTGTATGAAAGTCTAGAAAATACAAACTAATGTGTTGTGACAGAAGGAAGATCAGTGGTTGCCTAGGGCCAAAAGTAGAAGGAAAGATTGACCAAAGTAGGGTAGAGGGAACTTCCTGAGAATTATGGAAATATTTGTTATTTTGATTGTGGTAGCAATTACACAGCATGTACATTTGTAAGAACTCACTTACTTGTACAGTTTAGAATACCTAAATGGATACAGCTCATTACAGGTAAATTTTATCTCTATAAACTCATCTTTAAATATCCATGGGATAATACAAATGGAAGCTATGCATCATGGAATTCTAGCTGTGATTTTGCTATCAATCTGTACACATGACATGGACCAGTGAGCACATCTCTTGGTTCACAAATGACTTCTGTTTTATAAGCAACAATCAGGAAAAAAATAAACGATCTGGGTTCTGAAGGTTTCCGAAGATGGGACCTACCCAGCACACCAAACTCACTGATGGGATTGTTCTTCGCAGAAATGAGTTATGGAGGATTTGAGAAAAACAAGATGAACAAAGAAATTGTCTATGGGATCCTGATAAGAGTCTCATTTTAAAGTAAAAAGAATCTCAAGCAATGAATTGAGTTACATAATAGAGGTTAAAGGGAGCAAGAGAACGCTCAATGGCAGGAATAAGTCAAATGAGAATGTTAACTTTTCCAATTTCAATGCCTTACTGGTATAAACTAAACCTAACAATAGACTTCAAATGTCAAGTTTTTAAGTCCCCAATTACCGCTAAGAAATACTTCCAAAGACCTAAGAGCAAACCTCTATTGATTCAAACATAAAATGTGTTTGACTCAGCCACTCTGTGCTAATTGTCTGAGGAAATGTAGGACAAAATAATTAGCTCCATCTATTCCAAGCTAAGCAGGGCCCATCACTTTAGGTCAGGGCAGTGGCTACAGATTCCTAAAGCCAGCCTTGGACCTAAGACTGTGGGGGCCTGGGATGCTGTATACAGTCCGTGATGGCTGGGATGATCAGCTCATTTGGGGAACCCCTCCCTGAGGCCTTCACTGTGGCATTTTCATGCAGCCCAAGCACCACAACAGAGTCCTCTCAGAGTACAATTTTCTGGAATAAAAATCAGTTTTGTGATATCCTGTCAGCACCATTCACAATTCCTTGACCTTACAACTTTAAAGAAATGCAAAGCAGCTTCCATTCCCAGTGAGATTACACATACCTCAAAAGGGGAAGAAGAACAGATCAGGTGGTAGGTATACAGTCTATGTTTTTACTCAAAGGGCTTAATCTGAAATATTAGTATTTTGTTTCTCCGTTTCTACAACCTAAGTACTATTGTTTGAGTTGCTTAACAAACAGTACCTGAGAAGCAGTGTTAGCAACTTAATAAACTAAACCATTACCAAGAAAGGTAACAGACCAGCTTGTGAGAAACCCATTTACACCTACTTTGAGAGCTAGACTTCTGGGGGCAGAAAATTCAACTTTTTGTTCACTCCTTCAAAAAAATATTCATTGCCTTCCTGCTATGAACCAGTTCTGTTCTAGGTGCTGGGAACACAGCAATGAGCAAAACGAAGTACTCTCCATTCTCAGCTTACAGTCCAGTTAGGAGAGACAAGTAAAACTCAACAACAAAAAGATACTGTCAGATCAATCACAACTGTAACATAAGAAATTGTTGGTATAGTGTGAAAAGCAGAGTTATGGCAGGACAAGTATTGTATAAACTTCCTATTCATGTGAAGCATCTAAAACAGTCACTTAGAAACAGACAGTAGAATGCCAACTGCCAGGAATTGAGGGGGAAATGAGGAGTTGCTACTCAACAGGTGATAAGTTTCAGTCACTCAAGATGAAGATTCCTACAGATCTTCTGTACAACGTTGTGCCTAGTGTAAACAATGTTGTATGGTACACTTACATATTTGTTAAGAGGGTAGATCTCAGGATGCATGTCACCTCTGAGATGCAAGAGCAGCACAACCATCCACCAACTCCAAGTGAGTTCTACATTTTGCTTCCCCTTGGCATGGGGCAGCTGAGGCACAGACTAACCAACTGACCTGATCCTAGATGAGGACAACACTCAGGGAAAGAAGGGAGCAACCAGACCTGGTGAGTGTTGACATTCAGGCCAGCAGATCACTCGGACCCCTGTGACCAGAAGGCTGATCACATCTTCCATGACCAACGGAAGCAAAGACACTGCTTAGCTTGAACAGTAACACAGTCTGGGGTGAATGGACACAGGAGCCTCTGGTACAGGGAAGACACCTCAAAAATCCACAGGTCCCAAAGCTAGGTGGAAAAATCATGAATAGCTGGGTCCTAAGACTGCAGATCTTGGAAAGAAATCGACATAGAAGAACTTCTCTTTGACTCAATTCTTTTTTGATTTTTTTTTCCCCTTCATTTTGGGAAATTTAGGCTTTTTTTTTTTTTTTTTTTAGTTTTTCTCTTTTCCCCTTTTGACTTTTTGATCTTTCTTCTTTTGCTTTGATCTTTCTTCTTTTATTTTGTTTTTCTGTTTTTCTTTTTTCTTTGTTCTTTTCTGCAACTGCTCTCTAACAATATTTTCTTTTACTCCCCAATAGGACCCCATCTTACTTTTCTATCTTCCTTCTCTTATACCATTAATTTATTATATTTCATTTTTTTATTCTTCAGTTCCCCATCCCCTCTATTTTTAGCTAATATAACTACCTTTAGGAGTATAACTAGTAATAAGCTTTATGACACTCTAGATTGCTACTTAAACTTATGCTATTGACTACTATTCTATTTTTAATAGAGATAAATTTGTTCCATTAGTAGCTATTTACTCCAGATCAAAACTTGGTTTGTCTTAGTGCTCATACTGTAAATATAGATTTACTTTCTATGGTTAAGAATGGTATATTACTGATCCTTAAGGTTTGTCAATATTCAGTTTGTCTTGGATGCTATAATTAATGCTGCTTTTACTACTATAGCCAAGATGACATAGCTGTTGCTACTAATTGGTTTTCTTGGGATGCCGATATATGGATTGCCTTGGGATTGCTGACAATACTGTGGCCCACTTCCAGACAGCTGGGTATATGCCAAATATGCTGCAACCTCCCATCTTAAGTAAACAGAGGTGGTTGTATCTTGGGACAGAAGCAAAGGCCAAGCAGACATTAACCAAAGAGGTCTCCATACTAGAAACAAAGCTTTCCACTATACTCAACACACAAGCCTCAACACAAAACAAACAGAAAATAGAAACACGAGAAGACAAGACCAACAAAATGCCTCCAAAATGCCCAACTTTCCCAAAGCTGATCCATGGGGCATCAAAGTGGAGGAAATAAAAACCACATACCCAAATTATTCAAAATGAAGATAACAAAACAAATCAAGAAGGCATTTGGTAAGCTCACAGAAGATAAAAGCATAAAGATATTAGGCCAATTAAACAATATCATCACTGAGTCTACAGAAGACACTAATAAAAAGTCTGCAGAACTATATGATATAAAAGATATTTAAAAAAATAATGACCAGCTTAGAAAAGAATTAGTCCACAAAAAGCCTCCAAATAGAAATTTAGGAGTTGAAAATATTACCAAAAGTATAGGCAGCAGAAGTCACCAGTGTGAGGAGTATCAGAACTAGAATACTGAGTCATTAGTGACCAATTAGTGAGAGATAATTTAAAAACAGCAAGAGAACATGAGAAATGGCTCCAACAGCCCCTAGATGATACAAAGAAATCTAATGTAAGATTAACTGAAATTAGTGGAAAATCAAAAGACAGCACAAATGCCATAAAAACCTGTTTACTGCAATATAGCAGAGAATATTCCAAATAAGGGCCAAGGATTTAGCATACAGATAAGTTTACTGTTTACTGCAATATAGCAGAGAATATTCCAAATAAGGGCCAAGGATTTAGCATACAGATAAGTGAGATGGATAGAGGTAAAGAGGGAACAGAAGGGAAAAGGGATGAAAAAAGGAATGAAGATGTGTTACATCCACGCACCAACTCCTTACAAGAAATATTAACATTACATGTTGCAAACATGTTTTCATAAAAAGCTTAAAAGAGTAGATCTCATGGTAACTGTTCATAATACAATGGGAAACTTTTTAAAGTCTTAATAAATGAATAATGAAGGGTGGGTACCAGGTTATGGGTTGGACAGTGAGGTGATGGAAGTCACGGATGGTTGCCCTGAGCAGGTGACATCTGAGCTGAGACTCAAAGAGAAAGAAACACATGCAGAGAGCCCAAGAGGTCTGGTAGGAAGCAGAAGACACTCAAAAGCACCATGTACAAAAGCGCGGAGAGTTTAACAAAACCAGCTACCCAGGGTTCCCAAAGGTGAGTGGGAGGAACCACAAGTAACCCTGCCTACAGGGCCAAAGGGAGAAGCTATGGAGGAGGGGCTTCAGTAAAGGGGCAAGGGCAACCCAGGTAACCACCTGGGAACAAGGGGAGCTGACACTCACTCTCTGATCTGCCAGTGTTTCCCACTTGCCACTTCCAACAGGAAGGGAGAAAGCAAGAATCCTTGCATCTGCCCACCTGCCACAGAGCAAAGCAAGATGGGAGGCAACTGGCTCTGGAAGGGCAGAAGGAAGGCAACAGCCCAAACACCAAGGGCAAATGCTGGGGATTGGAAATAGCACAGTGTGTCCAAGGAAGACAAAGCCACTGTGCTGGAGTCTTGTGGATGAGGAAGAAAATGAAGGAGAGGAAGGCCAGACCAGGTCAGGCAAGGCCTTGGAGGACATGGTGAGGTGCTGCCATTTCACTGTGTGAATGGGAAGCTTTCAGAAGGCTAGGGTAGGAGATCTGATCCAATCCTCCACTCAGAAAGGTCGCTGTGACTGCTGTGTGGAGGGTGTGCCACAGGAGCAGTGAGGGGACAAGCAACCAGTGTAGCAGGGTTAAAGCCAGACTCACCACAGAAAGCAAGTATGCAGAGAAATGAGACTTCCATTTGTCTAGAACTTGTCTATTCTTGCTCACTGGTTCCTCCTCAACTCTGTGACAAAAAAGGTGCGGGAGAACCTTTAGGCCAGTACAATGCCAAATCTGCCTCTGGCTAAGTGTGTACATCCCTAGATTTTGGCATTACTCCTGCTCCCAGGACAGGGTAGGGGAAGAGAAATGTGCATGACTTCATGAGTTTAGGGGAAAAGAGCGATCAAAACCATAGAGTGTCCTTTGGGTCTCCAGCAGTGTCCCTTGTACCCCTCACTGGTGGTCCTCAGTGACATCAGCACAGGGGATGCCTGAGATGAAAGCCAGTGTCCACTGATCTGTCCTCCCTCCCAGCTCAGTGGGGTGCTGGTAATTCCTGGTTGACTGCTTCTTTCATCTTTGCTTCCTGGGCTCCACGGCCCCTCCAAGTGCCTCTGTGGCTGTTTATTGAGATATGCCAACCTGACTCGAGTGAGAACCACCCAGCAAGTTGGTAAGGCACAGCTCTGGGCCTGCCTGTGAATGACTGACACGTAGGCCAGCAAACTGAGGGGTGAAGACCCACTGCAGGTGTGGGTGACCCCGACCCATAGACTTATATCCTGGGTAGAATAAAGAGGGAAAGAAGCAAGGGTGCCCATTTCTGGAGAGTTCCAGTCTTTGCCATCACCTTTGAACATCAGCCCTGGGTTTTCAGTCTTCCCACGCAGACTCACACTGGTGACCCTGAAGGGAGACTCCAGGCCTTCAGCCTGGGACTAGTGCTGAAGCCTTGATCCTTCTTGTCCTGCAGCATCCATCTTCTTGGCCCCAGCAGTGACTGGATCCTCTGGTTTTCTGGCAGGCAGACAACTATTAAGGACCGCCGCACCCCCGCCTCTGATCTTGTCAGCCTACCTAATAAAACCCCTTGCATAGTATCTATGTATTTCCTATTGACTCTGTCCCTCTAGAGAACTCTACACAGCTGTGTCTCCTTTCTCAGTGTGTACCAGAGACCCTGCTGCCTGTCTGCTCTGTGGCATGTCTTGGGAGAACAAAGGAAGGTTTGGGGACTCTAATTAGACTGTCACTTTTCCTGACCTAACCACCTCTTCTCAATTTATTTCATCTGGTCACCCTCCAGTTTGGCCAAGAAGGTTGCTAAGGAACCTAGATGACCTCTTCCCAGTGTCCTAGACTGGAAGCTAGGCAGGTGTCCCTCTGACCTGTTTTCCTCCGGGTATTTAACAGACTTCCCTCTCCCATCTACAGCATAGAGGGAAAATAAGAATACCTCTGCCTCCCTTCTTTCTGTCTTTTGCCTCCAAAAGTCTCCTCCAGGCTGGGGACTTAGCTCAGCAGCACAGTGTTTGCCTGGCAAGTGCAAGGTCCTGAGTTCAATTCCTGGTATGAGAGAGAGAGAGAAGAGGAGAGGAGAGGAAAGGAGAGGAGAGGAGAGAGAGAAGAGAGAGAAAGAGAGAGAGAGAGAGACAGAGAGAGAGAGAGAAAAGTCTCCTCAGGCTGGATCTTCTTTATCATGGCTTTCACCTTCTGACTGCCAATCTTATCACTGGGCACTAATGGGAAATAAATAATCTACATGTTATAGAAGAGATTGATAAACTTTCAGGGTAATCCCTACCATATAAATGGAAACAAAAAAATCATAAAATCTTTTCTTTCCCAGCATAGACTAGCTTTTAAGCCTGTCTTTTTGCAGAACCACATTTTTCTATGTCAGAAGCTCAATCATAATCTTTCAGCTTGCATTCTGTTATCCCCTCCTAGAGAAAAATATATTCAGGAAAAGAGAATAGCATGGTAGATTTTTTGGACCCATAGCCCAAATCACAGACATTAGGAAGCTCTATGAATGCTATGGGTAGGAGATAAGCATAGCTTGTTATCTGGTAGAAGTGGAATTTAGAGAGCAGGAGGGAGAGAGGGAGCAAAGGTAGCGGGCTGAGGAAACATTCTGAAGGTAGGCCTTACAGAACTGGCAGATGAATCAATTAGATGGGAGAGGATAAAGAAATTGGGGAACCAAGAATGACTCCCAAGTAATAGACAGATGGTGTTCCAGTTCCCTGGCACAGGGAGTCTGAGAAATAAACAGACTTGATGGTGAAAAGCAAGGATTCTGTTTTGATCCTTGTAAATTTGAAATTCCAATGAGACATCTAGGGAGTAATGTCCAGTAGGTCGAGTAGGTCGCTCAGAAGAGAGGTCAGAGATAAAGATAGGAATTTGGGAGTCAGAAGCATGCACAGAATGCACCAGGGGTGTAAGCATTTCCAGGCCAACCTGCGTCAATATACAGCATTTCCAGGCCAACCTGCGTCAATATACAGAAGGAAAACTCCAACCCAATCCCAAAGCTGCCTCAGCTCTCAGACGAAGCGTAGCACTTAAGATCCAGATGCAAGCACCACAAGCATCACAAACCCATCTTGAATGGGGGAATAACCACAGATGGAAAAGGAAATGTGTATGTTGGAACTAGGGCCTCATTATTGTTCAAGCTTTTAGTGCAGAGAGAAGTTATAAGTTTTCATGAAGAAAACTTCCAGTAAAGAGGGAGGCCAACAAGAAATAGGGTGTTTTCTTAACAGCCTTGACTTTTCTATCAACAAAAGGGGTTATGATATGCTGACTAATCAGCCTAGAAGCCACCTGGAAGGTCGGCTGTCCAACTCGTCAAGATGACCTGTAGTTTAGGTTTTGGCCACACACACTCCTATTTTTTGTTAGGTAGGAAAAGGGAAAAAGAATATATGAACCTCATTGGGAAAAGGTGGAGAAGGAAACTGCGCAGTGAGATACTATTAGTCAAGGAAATACGATTCCCAGGGAAACAGCCCCATCTGCTGAAACAAATTTCTATCTAGGTTAGGGAGAAGAAAGATGTATGTTCTTTTTCAGGAATTATTACTAAACAACTATAACCACCTCGCTCCCTCTAGAGGTTAAAGGTATGAGCAGCATGTCTGTAAAAAAAATTCCATAGATGCCACATCGTTTTTCACAGCACCTTCGTCACTTTAAGTATTAAAGTAGGACAAAAGAAAAGCAAGAAATTAAAATTCCTCTAGCACTATGCACATACTTGGCCACTGCAAGCCCAGGAATGGAAGAGCCATGGTACTAATCAAATCTGTTGGACTGGCCTCATGAGATGGGGAGAAAATACTACGCTGCATTAGTCTTCCCTAATCTATTTGTCCAGACAGTTGATTATTCTGAAGGTGAACAGGTGTGTTAGGGTGGTGAGCCTCCTCACATCAGTGGAAAGTCATTCTAGAGGAGCACTCTGGAGTTGGTTTCCACTCTCTGAATTTGAGCGGGAACATCACTGTTGCCAGGCAACTTTGTTCTCTGGGTGTAGGTGCACACAAAAGATAAAGTACCTCACAATTCTAAGGAATCTACTGTGGCAATAATCACAGTGTAACATTGTGTCTACCTGGTCAAGTAGCTGGATTAAGGAAACAAGCCCAGGAACCCAGGACAATAACCCTTCATAAAACTTAGGCCCAAGGTGCCACTCTTCAAAGGTTCAAAGTGGCTCTGAGACTAATTTTAGGAAGCTTCATTTAAGCCTAATGATTTCACAACAGAACAGACACTGATAACATTTGGACAGGAGGAGTGATGTCTCATAGCTGTGGGTTCAATTTGGGTAACTGTGTTTTATAAGTATATAGCCAGAAGGCAAATTTCTCTAGCTTTCAAGATTATTGTTGCAATAATTAGCTATTCTTTTAGGACAATACTAACTCAGAATGTTGTCTGTGACCACAGGCTATGAACAGATAACAAATTCCTCTAGTGTTTTCCACATACTCTGAAAAAGTACATCATGACAAAGAATAAAATGAGCAAAAAAGGAATTTTAAAGATGGTTTCATCTACATTAGTGTATAATAAATGTGGTGAATCAATGGGGTAAAGAAGGACTTTTAACAAAAGGTGCCAAACCAGTGAGAGGCCATGTGGAGAAAAATGTAAAATTAGATCTATATTTTAGTCCACAGAAAAGAACAAACTCCAGATGTATCAAAGGTCTACGTTTAAAAATAAAACCTTAAAAAAGCTGCAAGAAAACATGAGTGAGTGAATCTCTCTTTAATCTCAGTGCAGAGACCAATACTTAAGGTACAGAGGCAATAAAACATTGGTTACTGGATCACATTAAACATGTAATAAGAGCAAAAAAATACCCAACTAAACAAGGCAAAAGTCAACTGACAAAAGGGGCAAATATCTGCATCAGACACTTTTCTAAAATGTAGAGCACTAGCATGGCATGGCAGTGGTAGGGCAAGCCCACCATCCCGAGATCGTGAGTTTGAGGTCAGCTTGGGCTACATATTCAGATCCTATCCTTAAAAACCAAAAAATAGTAAAGAGCTCTTAAACTTCAAAGGATAAAAAACAAAAACATCCAACATGAATAGAGGACTCCAAAATATGTCCTTAAGTATAGGGAGGAAAAGTTACAAGAGGTAGATATATATATAAATAACAATACTGAGATACCGTTTCTTATCTATCAGGTTAGCAAAAATTTTAAAAAGAATACATTCTATTGGAAAAGCTGTAGGAAAGTGTTTTTATGTATTGGTTGTGGGAATAAAGATTGGTATAACCTTTCTGGAAGAAAATAACATTTAATTAAACAAAACCAATGGAATAGTTTTTTCTACAGAGTGAACAGGTACAGGGCAGAAAATACAAACAGCATAGTAGCATTGGCAAAGATAATATAATTTTTCTATTTCACTAGAGCTTAAAATAACTCTGACACTTAAAACTACATTATGCATATCAAAAAATAAATAAATAAATAAATAAAATCATTACAATAAGCCAGGATTTGGAGTAATTCAAAATGGAATAAACAGTAACAAATGAACTTAACTGTATTACAAATGAATTTTACGGCCACATAAAGGAGGAAGGTATACTTGAAGCTACTTCAAGTATTTTGACTACTATAAAAAGTAAAATCCAAAAAAGAATTGTGCTTGTATGTGTGTGCATGGGGTGAACACATACATATATGTTTCCAAGCTTTATCTTCTGAGAAGGTCTGGAAGCAATGAACACATCTAGTTTCAAGATGTGGTTTTAAAATACCACTCTCCAATAAACAGAACCAATGCTCATTAGAAAAATAGCTAATTCCAGGTCCAGAATAGGAAAAATGAAACAAAAGGAAAAAGCTCAAAAGTGATAAGGTTAAGCTCAAAGGACATAAGAACTAGAGGAGTTTCCAATGGCTGAGGTAGAACCCTTTGAACAATACATATGATACAATGGATTATTCCCATGCATCCAAATTATTTTAAAAACTCCAACTAATAAACAGTGCAGGATTCCAACTAATAAATAATGAAGGAATGATGAATATCATCATTAGGTGAATACCTTGAACCATCAATGGATGACAAAATGGGCAAAAGTATTATGAGAAACAGATTATTTCTGTAGTCTCAAAGTATGTTCCTACAAAATATGCATTACAGAGAAACAAAGTCACCCTACAATGCAGTAATCTTGTGTACATTATTTTAATATAGTGATCAAAATAAGAAGGTCTATTGAAGTCAGGTGCACCCTGACATCATACACTGAGAAGGGCACAAGCCCCTTCTGTGGGATTCTTGCAAAAACTGCACAATCTCACTCAAATCATGAAAGAACACCAGACAAATCCAGCAAAATAAGTGGCCAAAACCTCCAAAAATGTCTAGGTCATAATGGACAAAACCAAGTTAGAGAACACAGACATGACAACTAAAGATATTGTGGGATCCTATTTAGAGTATGGACTACAAGGACCATTAAAATTTGGAAAAATGCTAAATTTGGGAAAACTGGAAAATTTGGGAAACTTAAATGTAAAAAAACAACTTACAATTTCAATTAAGTTTGTGCACTAGCTAACAGTATACTATCAATATTCATTTCTTTATTATTTCATTGAATAAATTTTAATATAAGAAAGCAGAGTTAAAGGTATACATGGGAACTCTGTATAATTTTTACAAATTTTTTCTGCAAGTCTACATATATTTCAAAATAAAGGGGTTCTACAAAGTGAAGACACTTCCATGTGGCTTATTTCTGAAGGGGGTGGTCATGCGGAATACCCTTTTATTATTACTGCAAATGTTGACGTGTAAATCATATAGGGAGAATGTTAGACAACAATAAAAAAATCAATGGGATGGTATCTTGTTTAAATCATCATAAAATAATATGTAGTCCATTTGTTCATTTAGCAGGTCTGGGGGAATGTGAATAATAATGTGCTCTGTATGCTACTCTTATTTTCAGAGGTCTAAGCAGAACTCTGAGGTCAGTAAGAAACACTGAATGCACTCTCTGTGCTAAGGATGGAGTTGGGTCCTGCTCAGATCACAGTTATACTGAACATTTCTTATGCACCACAAATAAGAAGTTTGAGTTCTTTTGGCTTCACTTCTTAGTTAATTCCTTCATGGCCCTGCTTAACCCGTAGGAGGTAAAGTCAGTGGATAAGCCAGCAGTTCTGAGACAAATCAAAAATAACACCTCATCTATAGTGAGTGTCCCACACCTACAGGATTAGACAGCTCAATTCTACATCACAATACTTTCCCCCTCGTCCCCCTGTTCAATTGCTGATCCCTTGCTCTAGCTTAATGAGATTACTTCCAATTGCCTGCTTACTAACCAACCTTTGTGTGAGGCTCTGCTTTGGGGAAGGGGAGGTCATAAGGAGAGGGACAGTGGAGATTCAAACTAAGAGAAAAATACAGGCTTGCCCTTAAGGACACTTACAGGCACAAATAAACGCATACTAGTCAGAGGGCACACACTGTTAAGTTCACAAAATGCTCACAAAAACACCTGCAAATGAAAATTGTATCCCAAGGAACAATCTAATCCAAAAGAGGCAGATGATAGGGTAAAACCTGAAGGAATCATGGAATGGGCCAAGCGGGCACCCACATCCACGGAGAAAACTCCGGGACCACAGCAGCGTTTTCTGGGGGAAAAGTGCCTGAATGACTCCACGCCCTCAGCTCAAGGACTTCATGTGTGCATGAGCTCTTTACCCTTAGTCAGCAGCCAAGATGAAAAATGAAAGCATTTTCACTCAAGAAAGAAAAACAGGAGTTTCAGTTCTGTTTATCTCAAAGGCAAGTCTGACTTTTTGTTGTTGTTATTTCCCATGTGAAATACCAGATAGGAAGTATTTGTTTTTTATTTTTAAAAAGCGGGGTAGAAGAGCATATTACACACAATCAAAACTTCTATTTGTCTATAAAAATAAATTCAATCATACTGCTAATCTTTAACAAAACAGAATCATATTATCTTATATTTTGCATACAAAACTTCTGTTGCAGCTTTTCCCTCCCACCTATCCCCAGTTGGTTTTGGTTTATTGCAGTGTGTGTGTGTGTGTATGTGTGTGACACTGGGGGTAGAATCCAGGGCATGCTAGGCAAGTGTTCATCATGGAGCTATACCCCCTCATCCCATATTTCCTCTTTATGCCAATGTATTTTAAAGAGATCTATTCAATATTTCCCTTAATGGTGCATGCCTGTAATTCCAGCCCTTGGGAGGCTGAGGCAGGAGGATTGTGGTGAATTCAAGTCCAGCTTGGACTACAAAATGAGTTCAAGGCCAGCCTGAACTGCAGAAACCCTGTCTGAAAGAAAGAAAGAAAGAAAGAAAGAAAGAAAGAAAGAAAGAAAGAAAGAAAGAAAGAAAGAAATTTCCCTTAAGGAAAAATAGTCAGGTATGATGGTACACCCAGCACTTGGGAGGCTGAGGCAGGAGGATGAGAGTTTGAGGCCAGCCTGGACTACATAGTGAGTCCAGGCCAGCCTGAACTGCAGAGTGAGACCCTGTCTAAAAAAAAAAAAGAGAGAGAGGAGGAGAAAAAACAGCCAGGCATAGTGATACACACCTATAGTCCCAGTGCTCCAGGAGGCTGAGGCAGGAGGATCACAAGTGCAAGCCCAGCCTGGGAAACTTGGCAATTTAGGCAGACCCTGTCTCAAAATAATAATAAAATGAGGAAGGGGTGGTGCTGTAGCCCAGTGCAAAAGCCCTAGGTTCAATCAAAGAGGAGGAGAGGCAGGGTAGGAATTAGGAAGTACAGCTGTGGTCAGCCAGTGATCAAGTTCCTTATGACTCGGACAAGTCAACTGGAAAGAGCCAACTTAGATGGCAGGTCTCAAATTTGGTCTTCAAAAAATCAAGCAAAGTTTCAAGGACAATTGGGCAAAGGGCTCCTTCTGCTAAACTGAATGACCTCTCCTCACACGTTGCACACACACAAAAGGTCTCCGTGGAAATGAAAAGAATACAAACCCTGTCTGACTCTGATGAGTTCACCTGCATCACCTCCAGCGTTCCACCACTAACACACCCGATGGGGACAGTGCAAGTTTCCAAATCCCAAGCCTATAAGGTAGGTTTCCTCAGCATGTGGAATCAGGCTGCTTCCAATTATCTTTTTAGTTTCTCCGTCTGGGTGCCAAGCTGTTAAGAAATGTAGCATTTCCTAAAATGATTCTCAAATAGTAAATGCCACTGATAAAGTCAAGATCACCACATCATGTTTCAGAGTTGGTGCACTGTACAAAGGTACCTAGTCAAAGGAAACCCAAGGGCTAAGGAGGCCTGGGCCCAGGAAAATGCAGGAATATAAATACATATGTAAGCTGCACATACTTTATGATTTCAAGGTACCCAAGCCCCATGAACCTAGACCAGAGCTTCAGAAACCCATGTGCCATTGTTTTACCAAGTAAATGAGGCCTGCATTACTGACCAAGAATTTCTTGTCAGTCCTCCATAGGCATCAAATGAATTACAAATATGCTTTTTCCAAGGTAAAAGGAAATTTATTTTTACCAACTTAACCAACTATACTGTCCTCTGCTACAAAACACAGGTTTTTATCCAAATAAGACCTTAAAAGGATAGCTCTCCAACACTTTTTCTACCACTTCTCATCCTCCTCCTGTAAAGGGCACTCTCTAACTCTTATAAATCTAAAGGCTAATATTAAGAAAGGTACATCCAGAAACAAAAGTTCCAAGATTTAAAACTTTGTAATATTTATTTCACATTAGTTTAAATTTTCACTAAAATGAGTAGAATTTATTAGTTGAAGCAATAGGAAAACAAAAATTCAGCTGCCAACCCTAACTAACGATAATATTTGATAGTGAATGTGAGGAACACAGTAGGGCATAACTTCAGAACTCAGCTAAAATTTTAAACTCAATTCTGTATTTGTGTTTCATCGACCTGTATTTCAGTTTAAAGGGGGCCCCAATGCAATAATTATCTTCTACGATCAAAGGTTTTGGTTAATATTTAATTTTCTTAAAACACCGCCAAAGCAATAGGAATTTTTTTTTTTAAGAATAAATGCATAATACTAAAAGAGTACTTCTGTTTCAGGCAATGTAATGGAGTGGATAACCTGAGAAAAATTACCAAGACTGATGCCTAAAAGCCTGAATGAATTTTTTAAAAATCTCTTTAGATTCATGACCAGGCATTAGAAGAAATCCTCAGAGACCAAAACTGAAGCAAAAACTGGACTCAGTCAAAGCCTCGGGCACCCCCTGGTGGACAAGGAGACTGCAGTCTCCCGGTCTTTATGTGGCTAGAAGCAGTGAAGGAAAAGCATGGGTCCTAGAGTGATAGGTCAGAGAAGACCCACCTGCAACTCATTCTGTGATAAGAATGGCTAGAGAGGTGCACAAGCATAATCAATAATCCCAGCCTTCCAGCAGGCTGAGGCAAGAAGATGGGGAGTTCAGGCCCAGCCTGGGTAACTCAATGACTTAGAAAGACGTCACTAACTCTCAAAAAGGGGAAAAGATTAAGGGAAAAAGGCTTGGAATATTGGTCAGTGCAAAGGTTCGGAGTTCAATTCCCAATACTGAGTGACAGACATAGAGACAGACAGACAGCCTGCCCCCATGCCATACTAAAGCAGATACTAGAGAATACCTATTTCACTCTGGCTCTGGAAGAAGAAAAAAATCTGTAGGTTTTTACCAAAGGTTGGTCCTGAATACAAGGGCAAATTGCTAGTATATCTAGGTCTGGAAAACTATGAGGTGAGAATGTAACATTTCTAAGTGACCAGTAGAAATGAATGCAAATCCTAGGATCTCCTGACAGCCAAGGTGTCAAGAATTTAAGTGATAAGTATGGACTTCAGATCAAAAGTCTTTACACACAAGAGGAAACAAACACCATGACTGACACAGAGCAGAATATAAACCGCTCTATCAGATCCACAGTGACTGTAAATACAGAAGTTATTATATCAAATGCATTTAAATATGAAAAGGTAGTACTAAAAGCATGAACAAGCAGACTTCTGAAGCAGAGTCTAGAAATACACAATATATCATGGAATTTAGAAACCCAAAGCAGATTAAACAGAAGACGAGATGTGTTTCAAAGAAAGAATAAACGACAGTTCTGAAGAAATTATTCAGAATGAAGGAAATAATAATATGGAGAAGAAAACATAATAGGAAAGTTGGGAGAAATAGAAATTGAGAATAGAGGGAGAAGCCAGGTGTGGTGGTGCATGCCTGTAATCCAGCACTCAGGAGTCTGAGGCAGGAGGATTGCATGAGTTCAAGACCAGCCTGGGCTACAAAGTGAGATCAAGGTCAGCCTGAACTGCGTAGCAGGACCCTGCCTCGAGACCCTGCCTTGAGAGGGGAGACAGGGAGGGAGGGAAGGGGAAGGGAAAAAGAAAGGGAAGAGGGAGAGGGAGAAGGAGAGGGAGAGAGAGAGAGAATAGAGGGAGAATGTTTGACATAATACTGTACTGCCGAAGACAACAGAGAATATGTGGAAGATTATTTAAAGATATAATAGCTAAAACCTTTTGAAAACTGGTAAAATTCCTCAGATTAAAAAACCATGAAGAATCCAAAAAATCTTAAATAAAGACATTTACACCTAAACACTGCAGAACAAGAAAGAGCAGATCCCAAGAGAAACCAGAGGAAACATGACAGATTTTCTAGAAACTAGTTAATGATTGTTTTCAGAACTTCAGAAAATCGGGGCTGGGGATTTAGCTCAGCAGCCTAAGCACCTGCCTGGCAAGCGCATGGTCCTGAGTTCAATCCCCGGTACTTAAAAAAAAAAAAAAAAAAAAAGAACTTTAGAAAATCTGCTCTAGGAATAACTAAAATGATTCAAAATGATTCTACAGAAGCAAAGGTGAGCAAAATAAAAGTAGGTAGGAAAATCCAAATCAATACTCACTGTATAAGGCAACAACAATCGTAACCCCTAAAGTGTGGGAGTAAATATACCAAACTAAAATAAAAAATAAGCTACTTTTACTTCCAAATAAAGTAAAAATAGTGAGCAATTTTAGAAATTTTTAAAGTTAAAAATGCTTATTAAAATTTTCAGAAGAACCACTAAATAATTAAAATAGCATTATTTTCAATGGGGGAGAAAATAGCTACAAAGAAGAAATACAAAACTGAAAAACTCTCCACCAACCAAAAGGAAAGGGAACTATATAAAGCAGAACACTTACAAAGTACAACATAAGATAATAAAAATAACCCCTAATATATCACTAACAACAGAAAACATCAAAGTTCTAAAGTCTTCTGTAAAAGAAAATGCTTGTTATTCTAACAGCCATGTCCAGTACCTCTTTTGTAAATAAAGTACTATTTAATCACACTGTAGTCATTTACATATTTACAATTTACATACTCTTATGACTGTTTTTATGCATCAACAGCCAGGTGAACCCTTAAAATCTCATTCTGGATTTTCTCTTTAATTATAATAAATCTTTCTATATATTTATCCAAGAAAGAGCTGCAAAAGCTTTAAGTGTTCTGACAACTTCACAGGAATCACAGAAGCCAAAAGTTTACAATAATTTCTCTTATTTTTCTCATCAATGGGACAAAATACCCAAAACACAGCACCCAGGTTAAAGAAGGAAATGTTTATTTCATAGTTTGCAGAGGTTTCAGACCATCACTGGCTGGCTCCAAGGCACAGTGGCCTGGCACAGGGACCTCACAGACCAGTAACAGTTTATGGCAGGCAGAAGGCACCAAAAGCAGGAGTGACCATAGCAGCCCTTTTGCTGTCCCTGACATTGCATCCAGGGTACACGCCCTCACGGCAGGTAGCACTCACACCCTACGAGTAGACCTTCCTCCATTATTCACACTCAGAACCATGCCAAACCAATCAGTGGACTATTTTAGTACCCACACACTTTTTTTTTTTTTTGGTCTTTTTTTTGAGACAGGGTCTCCCTATGCAGTTCAGGCTGGCCTTGGGCTCACTTTGTAGCCCAGGCTGGTCTCGAACTCACAATGATCCTTTTGCCTCAGCCTCCCAAGTGCTGGGATCACAGGCATGAGCAACCACGTTTGGCTTCCCACACACTCTTGATCCCATCCAGCGATGCACACTCAAGATCCGGCCACCTCCGAAAAGCTCCAATGATCACGTGGTATCTGGGGGGTATGTCTAGACACAAACTTCAACACTCTCTTTTTACCTGGCACAAAACCTATGGAGCTCGTAAGAGAAATAATCACAAACTTGTTCTGCAGATCTGGCTTAGGGATCTCCTTTAGATTTAGTTTACACTCTGGCACTGCAGAACCTGCTGCTTGCACGCATGCGCATTTCTCACACACCAGCTGCCCTCCTGTGAAGTCCTGTCACTCACCCTTCCTCACATTTCCATTCAGTGTTCATAGTGCCTCTGCTGGTGACTGTCACTGCCATCCATAAATGATCTATACCTCAGACAATCAGACAGTCAAAGCCTGAACTTGTCAGTAGGCCGATTCTTAAGACTTACATGGGGAAATATCAGGAGGGAGATATTATAAAACATCTTCAGAATATGATATGAGGCAAAATTTGTCTAGCCTGTCACTGCACTCTCCAGAGCTTATTAGCTAGAAATGAGTTAATACATAGTTAGAGTATATTAGTTTTGAGGGTATCATAGGTCTGTTTTGACTTACTAATTTCCCCTCTTAGAAAGACATTATATAATTTAATGACTGAAGAAAAAGTGGGCCTTAGAGAAAATGAAAACCTAACCATTCAAAATGAATTCACAATTGCTATCTTTTCAAGCCTCTTCTCTTCATGAGGCCTAGAGAACCTGAATGCTTTGGTTGAGAAAAGCAGGAGTTATACAATGCCAGCAGGCTATGAAACTCCTCACCCTTGAACTAAAAGCTCATTAATCAAACACTGGTATTTCAGAGGGGCATGTGCTGTTTTAAGGGAAAATAAGCCGTTATCGGCAGAGTTCTCTGGCTATCTTAACTACAACAGGTAATTTGCAATGAAGATCCAACCACATAATCAGTAGTGAATCCCCCTTTAGCTCAGGCCAAAGAATGATGGTACAAGGATGAAAGGAAACATGCAGGAACTTAGGAGCTGGTTACTATCAAACATCACCAATTCAACTAAAATTCAAAAATAAGCATTCACCTTGATTACTCTATCTTCATATGAACACAGAGACAGCCTGCCACTACGCTTGCTTAGGCAGTACATATACTAAATTTGAGATTGCTACTAACTGATCAATCGCCTATGCCAACAGACGTTTGAGGCCCAGGCTTGGACTCTATTTAACAATGTGAACAAGGACATTTCACTTTACAGTTGTACCACTCAGCATGGCTTCCAATAACTGTACTAAAAGCTCTGCAAAGTATGGAAAAATCAACTGGTTGTGACATCTGGATCCCTAACTCTCATTTGTCTTTTATGAGCTGTCTAGTGTAAAAACTTCAGTTCGTTCAGTGCTAATTCAATGAGTGGTTTCCAGAATAATCCAGAATTCTATGGTCCCATAAAATTTTCTGATTTTTAAAAATTACCAGGGTTTTAAAAATTTAATAAATAGGATATAATCTCACAATAAAGGACAGCTCCAGAGATTATTGAAAGATACATCAACTTACTTGGTACAATGTAGTTTCTGTTAAGTTCTTATCCAAGGTTAAGAATAAGACATCATTATAGTTTGCACATCCTAGGATTAAAAATCAGCCTGAAAGCTGGAGCCATCTAACATCTTGAGCTCATAAAGACTGAACATAAACTGGACAAGTCTGCTGCACTAAAACTCGATCTATGTACTAAAACTTAACAAGTGATTTGGTTTCCCCAGTAGTAAGGTTATCAAAGCATTTGCTGACAAGCTTGAAAACTTTTCAAAAATGACAACATTTGACAAGTTTATAAAATATCACTCAAAATTTATTCAAATGAAATCCATCTTCATAAGAAACATTAGACTAAGAACCATTCCAGCCAATATAAACATACTTTACTTCATCCTTTCTTCTCCCTAAATAGACAAAATAATTCCTAATTTATGTTGTTTCTATTCTCAGTAGAAGACTCATGGTACTAAGATGATACATAGGACATTTGTTTGTGAAACATAAAAAATATGAATTTAAAGGCCAAACAGGGATCTTGGGCTGAAGGCCTAATTTCACACTAAATAGCTACTCTTGAAAACCTGACATACTAAGATTCCAGAAATTCATCTCTTAGTGTTTATAGAACTTAATGTAATAAATTATAACCAATCAAAAATATGTCCCCAAAACTATACTCACTTAACCTTTCCTTACTCAGCATGCCTGGTTTGGCCCATTAATTAGCTTCAACTATACACATACAATCTTTCTTTCTTGATCTCCAATGCCACAATAAGAAGTAAACCATGGCTTGGAGTGAGTGCCCTCAGATGACACATGGGAACTGAGCTGGGTTAAGCGAAGTAAAGTCCACTGCTCACCAAGTCCAGAGAAGTGATTCACATTCATACTTTAGTTTCAAACAACCAAAAACGGTCAGGTGGTAAGAAAAGTCTCAAGACATGCGGAGATAGTGGGCTAGGCCAGGGCTTGAGGCTCTCCTGACTCTGTGCCCAGACTGTGGGATGAATGCAAAATTCCGTCACATCCGGATAGTGCCAAACTCAAGAAGAAAACTGTTTTTTCTGCACTTCAACTTTTAAGCAATCCCCAACGAAGCTGGATAAACAGTAAACACCTATAATGCAGCACTCTGAGAGGCTGAGGCAGGATCACAATACAAGCCCACCATGGGCATCTTAGTAAGACCGTGTCAAAAGGAGGGAAGGAGGGAAGAGAGGGGGGCGGAACTGAGGGTACAACTCAGAGCAAAGGTGCTGGGTTCAATTCTCAGTACTGTAAAAGGTCCCCAACATCTCACCAGCTCAATTTGACACCTCTACTGTCAGCTACCGGACTAGATTAGCCCTAATAGGCAAAGGTAATGATCTCCGCATCTCCTGAAGCACATGGATGCAAGGAAATAAGAGGAGAAGTTAAAAATATGGAGTCTGCTGTGAAGGACGGGACATTAGTACTGGGCCACAATACCACTGACCACAAGAAAAGAGCAAGGCAGACTTTCCTGTTCTACTTCAGCAGACTACGTTATGGGCCAATGACTCATATATTTAATAAACATGACAATCATGCCAAATCTCTAACGGGGCACCATTCTTAGTTTGAGACTAATGGGCTCTGGAGATAGAATCAGGTTTTTTAGAGACAACCTACAAACACAATGATTATTTTGTTAAAGGGCAATAAATCCTCAGAAATCACTTTACCCACAAACAAGACCCAAAGATGGTAATGTGCTAGCTCAAATAACCAGTATAATAAATGCAAAAGAACTATTACAAATCTTAACATGATTTAGCTAAGAGAATGGCTAAACACATTATAGTTTGTGAGGGAGAAAAAAAATTAAAAAAAAAAAAAAAAGAATGCAGGCCAGAAAGGACTGAAAGAATTTAAGTCTTAAACCAACAGACAAGAACCAACTCATAAACACCTGATTCATTAAACATATCAGGAATATTAACTGAGGCAGAGGTAAGGCGTATAGTTAACAGCATTTAAAATTTCTAATCAAGAAACATATAGTTTATTCTGGAGGAGATAACTAAAGTTCAGACAAAATTTCTTAGGAATTGCCAGGTAGCAGAAAGTTGAACCTTTCAAGTACCTGAACTGTTATTCTCCAATGAACTGGTAATCTTCTACTAGCAACACTTCAAATTGATTTCATTAATGGCCAAAATACTGTTATCACCATGTAAAGGAGTTTTTAAAATATTTTTAAAATGAATGTTGTTCTTGCTCAAGTAACTTTCAACTTCAATTTTTTGTTGTTCCACTTCTACCATTAAATTTCAAATACAAAAGTTGCTAGATATGCATTATCAGTTTCCTAATTCTGCAAAGATCTTAAAATTGTAAATCTTTACAATTATATAATCACTAAGATTACTCTTAAATTTCAACCCCAATAAAAAGCAAAATGTAAGAGATAAAAGAGACAGAAGAGGATAAAGAGATAGTCAGGAGGGAAAGGGTATAAAAAATTGAGATGTGAAATGTACATGCACCAACTACACAAGAAATGCATTATGTATTGCAAATATGCACTAATAAAAAAACTGGAAAAAATCTCAATCCCAATCATCTTAATAGCAACTCAAATCAGGAGTAACTTACTGGAAAAATTCTACCTTATAAAGTGAGAATTGAGTATAATGTCCTACCTAGCTCTAAAATGAGTTAAAAGTTTCATTTGAAATGGTTAGCTTAATATTTAAGTCCAGGGATATACTTTTCATGCAATGGGTTGAAGGACCCAAGTTGAGAAAAAGTTGCTCTTAAAAATACCATTTACTTTGATATCTTTATGCCTAGTAGTATCCAACATTATAGGACAACAAATATTGAATAATTAGCATTTGTTGCTACATTCTGACAGAAGTGAAATTTTTAAGACTAAAATAGCCATTACTGAACTTTTGATACTCAGAAGAAAGCAACAAGAACAAAAAAAGACAACAGTATCTGGAAATCAGAATTAGATTCAAATTCTTTTTCTACCAAAACTCTGAGCCTAATCTGAAAAATGCTTACCCATGTGACACTACTGATGTCACATGGAAAGCAGCTTAGCACCACTCCAGGAGATTCTCTGAGTGGTAGCTAGCTATCTGACATAGGCAAGAATCATCAGGATTATTTTCAGTCTCATGGATAGTTATTAAGCAGTATGTGGCAGAACACTGCCCTTTCCATTAGAGATCAGACTTCATATAATTTCTATAAGCCTCTGGTATCATACAGAAAATTAATTATTCAGGTGTGTACAGTGACACTTTCAAGAACTCTGAGATCATGTTTATGGAAATATTAAGAGACTACTTGTTCAAGTGTACTTTCAATTTTCTGTATTATCTAAGCAAAATTTTCCTCAAGTAACAAAATTTTTTTTTTTACATTCTATCCTTTTAATTACATACATAAAGCACACAGGAACTCACAATTACTCATCTGTAACACTGTTAAATACGAAGCATTTATGTACAGACATTCAAACATCCATCTAGAAATCACACTGGTCTTTAGTGCTAGTGAAGTACTTAGAAAAGTTTATTTTGTGCTTAGAGTATTTTTCTAAGGCATCACAAATTACACATCCAAACTCTTCAATGATAGAATATTTTAAGAGTCTAAAGAACAGGCCTTTAAGAAACACTGTTGTAATTACTATAATAAAAATCTAATGGATTCACACAGAGAGAACCTAATAAGGGGGGAAGACATTACAGAAATCACCTATCATATAATGGCTGGATGATTCCTTGTGAGTATTTATGGTTCTTCCCTTTCTTGTGGCTAACAGTCCTGTATCGCACTTGCCCTTTGCTGTCAGGTAAAAATCATGTGGCCCACGTGGCTGAAATCCACCTGAGGAATACCACCCAGTATTAGCAATCAAGAGCAATAAAATCTAAAATCTGCCTTTTTAAAAAACATTAACAATTTTATGTTATGATTTTAAAACATCCAGCATCCACTAACTGCAAATGCAATTAAGAATTTTGCATATGATAACAAAGATACAATGAAAACATATAGATGTCTTCTCCTGAGCAGAATGCAAATGTTATTTTTATCAAGTTAAGCTCTGAATATCCAAAATATAAAATACCAAAGCTTTTCTATACCAAATAAAAATGAGGAATGTTCACCTCCATATAAAAACAAAAACACAGACAAAAGAAAAGTCAAGACAAGGTTCAACAACCATACTGCAGTATCTGGACTGATTGACCAAACTTATAATTTTCAGTAGCTCAATTTGATGAATCTTTGTAAACTTCACTGTAGAACAACAAAAGCTGTTTACCTGCAGTAAATGTAATAGTGATACTGTTCATAGCATCCAATTAGAAAAATGTAACCCACAGGAAAAAAAGAAAAAAAAAACATACAACTGAAAAAAGGAATAAAACAGGCAATCAATCTTCATAAGAATCAAGAGAACACCAAGGACTTATACAAACTTCTTAACTTAGTAGCATATCCTCTATATGATGTTAAAAAGAAAACTGTAATTAAAGCAAGACAGTTTTTGTTGGCTGCATAATCTAAAAAATGAGAAATTTGTGGACTATAACTCTAAAAGACCAAATTTATCACTGCAATACACATTTCTTGAGAAAAGGGGCAAAGTTCCCATTTATGGGAAATACGTTCTTTTTTTCACACAGTGAAACTGAGAAAAAATACATTAAATGAGAAATTTTTTTCTCTAAGTAATCTTAAATACCCCCGTTAATGTAAATCTTAGGAAATATAATTTTTCAACTCAGTCTTGAAAGAAGTTATTACTAAACACACACAAATCTTATTGCTTGGCACCAGATTTTCTACAATTAAGGAACTGTTGAAACTTTCATAGTCCCGGGTTGTATTTCAAGCTTTTATACCTGTTTATATTTTCTGAAAAAAAAATGTTCAATGACAATCTAGACCGAACTCTGCAATACATAAATCATAGTTCACTTTAAAACAAACAAATAATCAATTTTGTCTTGTCAGAATCATAGTATTAAGATATTTATAAAAATTAACTAGGATTTATCTGTGGGCAACGGTGGACCCACAAAGCGCTGTCGTACAGCACTCTGGGGAGAGTCTGTGTTCATTCCTTCTTTACTTTCTGCCTCTTCTTCTGAAACATCTTCTTCATCAGCCTCTTGTTCTTCCATCATTTTTTTCAAAGGCTGGGAAAATTCTGGTAATGGTTTTTCTTAAAGACAAAAACCAGATAATGTGGCTTTATTGATGCACTATTTTTGCTTTAGAGTAGAATCAAAGAAAAATGATTTGTTTCAATTTCCAAAAGGAATAAATTAAAAAGAAAAATGGTAAAAATCATAAAAATTGGTTTGGAAGACATATTTTACTTACCAAATTGATTCTACATATTCACTTAATTCATACACTAAATTAATGAATCAGTTTTAAAGCTGTAAATGTAGAAGTTGTAAGAAAAAATAAGACAACTACCATATTAATTTGTCACTAATCTCTTGGTCTAACACTATACTAGAACTTTATCAGTTCAGTTCCCAGAGAAGCAAGAAACACAATGTAAGATTTGGTTATGTCTTCTTCACATTTTTTCTAGTGAAGTGTGCTTCCCTTTCCTCATCCATGCAATTTTTTAAGGCATAATTACAAATAACAAAATATATATTAAAGGTGCAGGTCATTCTATGTTTTTCAGGGCCAGTTGCTAGTTAAGCTCACAACACACCACTGTGAAACCACCAGTCATGGGCGACCCGCTGTTTCATCTGCCTGACATCCCTTTTACTGCTGAGTTAATAGGCTCTGTCCTTTATCAAACTCCATGTAGTTCTCCATGAGCACTACAGATTACAACAGGTTATCTCCACCAAGAGCAGTACTGTTCTCTAGACTCTGGAATGGCTGAAGATAACTTCAGCTGTCATACCTAGGATAGTGCTACAGGCAATTAGTTTTACTGAAACTTTATAAGTTGGTGAACAGGGCCTGGGATATAGCTCAGCGGCATAAGCACCTGCCTGGCAAGCACAAGGTCCTGAGTTTGATTCCTGGTATCAAAAAAAAGTTGGTGAATAAACATTTTATACTCATTTCACTTCAAAACCTTGTCTATTAACTAATCTGTGCCTATATTTTTTCTATACAGGTCAGTGGCCCTTGTTGGGTAAAACAATTTCTTCTCCTATATGCAACCCTCTTAGGATCAACACATCTAGGAATAAAAAAAGATGACCTATTAAGTATTTGAAGGACAATGCTGTCAATGAAATATCCATCATTTTCATTTAAGGAGCTTTGAGCTTGATAAATTTCAAGTCAAGAAAGGCATTATCACAGAGTTAAATACCAGGTCATGAGTCTAATTTAGGTCTATGTTCAGCTCTGTCATGTCTATGGGACCTTGAGGGCATCCTTCATCTCCTTTAACCTTCATTTCTTCAACTACAAAAGGAAGCAGTATCACCTATGCAGAAAACCACAAAGTTGCTGAAAAGCAAGGGATTGTATTAAGTGAAAGTTCTATACAAACTACAAACAGGAGGGCTTCCATTTATACTATACAATTTTGTAAGATTAAAAATAAAAGATTAGATAAGCAATTGTAAGTAGCAATCAATGCTTCTAAAGAAATAAACCCCTTCTGTAGTATAGTTGTGTCAATATCAAGCCTAAAAATCAACTATACAAAATTTTCCCAGTATTCTTTCAAAAAAGTAAAATTAGATACAAAGAATCTTCAAATGTGATCACTATACTAATGAATGACTTCAAAAGTAGCACATATTCAATTGTCTCAGATATATATATATTCAAACAGATCCATGAATAACATAAAATTCTGAAATACCAGATGAATGTTACTAAACATCTACAAGCTATTATGCTGAAATTCCTTTCATTGTAAGAATCAAGAAAATAGCAGTGCTCCAAAATCTACTGGACTATCACAAAATATGTACTTCCCACATGAAATATGTATCTATCCCTTTCTTCCTTTATGCTAGAGCCAAAAGAGATGACTCTGCACTTAGGAGCCTGAATGCAGGCCAACCTGTTAAAAGAGAATGATTGTGTTTACTGCAATGAATGGGATTACAATGAATAAAAACGAAAAGGGCTAAAGATGTGTCTCAGTGGCAGAGTGCTTATTCACATGCACAAGGATCTATATTGGATTCCTAGCAGAGCCAGAAAACAAAATACCTTAAATATACTTACTTGAAGGATGTGACTGTGGTTTGCGCCTTTTTGAAGGACAAAGGCAATCTGCCACAAATATCATACACTGCAAGACAAAGAGAAATCTGAATGTATAACATAACACAACTAGTACCACTGTACTATTATATTTTAAAATATTCTTCCACGTGTGGTGGCACATGCCTATAATCCCACCAATCAGGAGGCTGAGGCAGGAGGACTCTAACTCAAGCCTGGCCTGGAATACACAGTAAGTTTAAGTCAGCCTGGAATACATAGTGAGACCATGTCTCACAAAACCTAGTAATAGTAATAAAATACTTTTCTGCCTACTTTTTCAAAGTACTTACAAGTCCTAATAACAGTCCTGAAAGCAAAGTTGCTAAAGCAAAAATTGTGTATGATCCCCAAACTGGTAGTCCAAGGTCTTCAATAAAATAGTCATAGCAAGTCTGAAATTAAAAGAAGAAAAAAAACTAATAATTTGCTCATTTAAAAAAGTGATTAACATTAAAAATATTTAAGAGGTAAGAAATACTTTAATCCATACCCTGATATACATAGAAAGTCGAAAGAGTGCTGACATACTACTCATCCTAAAATAAAAAGAGAAATGGTTGAAAAACTGAGTAAGAGACATAGCTTTTATCTATACCTATACATTCTATTTTCTACTCTATAATTTCCTCAACATGACAGAACTTATGGTCTTAAGGCTGGTGTGTATCAAGATTAGTGACACATCACTGACTTCATGCCTGTAATGAGGTTTGCTCATAAAAAGTAAGTTTCAGAATTGTTATCATGTCACCTTCTCAAAATAAAATACCTTGTAATTTCCTTTCCTTTCCTCCCACAGCATCAACATTAATGTTTATCTTTCATCTGATTTCCACAACATACCAAGTAAAAGGTTATAAGCTCTATGAAACCAGATGAAAGTGGCAATTCTTATTCACCATTATAATATTGCAAAAGACAAGCACAGAAGGGATTCTGAAGGAACAACTGGTAGGACTTGTTAATCTGATTCTTCCCAGTTAAGAATTATCTCCTCAGTCTGGAGCTCCTCAGTCTAGAGCACTTGCCGAGCATCTCAAAGCAAAAAAAAAAAAAAGAATTATCTATTGCTAACATTAAAATCTGTAACAGCATTGGTTATCAAACCAATATGCTTTAATGGCATATATATAACTACATAGAAAATTAATGCTGTCATCATAAATATATTGCTTTTATATAACGAAATTTAGCTTAAATGGCAGTTTAAAAAAACAAGGATTGGTGGATTTCCAACCATGTTTCCCTTTGGCAAGAAAAAGTCTCCAAAGACTTTTTCACACAGAAGCCAAAAGGTGGCTGGGTCTAACTGCGAGGTGCTGGGTGCTGGGTGGTGAGCCTACTTGGCTCGCGCTGGGAGCTGCTGCTGTTCAGCGGCAACAGGAAAGGTGTAGCTGGGTTGGGCTCAAGCATAAAGCTCTGGAGTGCAAAACAAAAGTATAACCTGCTGCATTGGGGGTTTGAAAGAAACTCACACCCAAGCTTAATCTTGTTGCTTGTCTAAAAAGCTAAGTGGGAACAGCAACAGGAACTAAAAGGTAAAGCACTGCGTATGTAGCTTCACAGTCTGCACTGATTACGCTATACCAGGAGTGTCCTGTTAACTTGGTCAGACGTGGTGGTTCAGTGGACTAAGTTCTGGTTGCTAATGGACAAGGCAAAGGTTGTGCAAGACAGCCATGAAAGGCCAGGTGTGGTGGCGCACACCCGTAATGGCAGCACTCAGGAGGCTGAGGCAGGACTGCTATATGAGTTTAAGGCCAGCCTGGAACACACAGCAAGACCCTGTCTCAAAACGAGCAAACAAAGAAAGGCATGAAAGACAAGACATACTGTACTTCCACTGCAAAATACACTTAGGGTTGCTCTTTCATCACTTCCAGAATCTAAAGCATTTTTCTTTTATTTGGTTGGTGTCCTGGATCCCCATCCTCTAAGGGCTAGTATGGTAAGGGGCCAGAAAACATAACCTCCATAAAACTCACTATTCCCAAACATCTCTTAAATGACAAGTGAGGCCTTATACCCCAACTGTGTAGCAAGAAACATGCTTATCACCCCCAATCCTAAACACTAAGGAAACTACCTTCAAGTTGGCTGTAAGTTGATCGGTTAATCATGCCATTAAGAGTCATTGTTTACTCACCATTCATATGACCAAAGAAACTCAATTCAACCACTTCACATTAAAGACTGAAGTCTAGGGCTGGGAATATAGCTCAGTGGCATAAGTGCCTGTCTGGCAAGTGCAAGGTCCTGAGTTTGAGTCCCAGTACCACAAAACAAAACAAAATAAAAGAACTGAAGTCTAAAGGTAGTATAAGCAGATAAAAGCTTGAGTCCCCTCATTCAAATTACTTCACTCAAGCCAGAGTATTATCCATTATACTGCTCGCCATCTTCTGGGAATTATTTACTTTGTAATGATGTGTATGACCACATCCATAAAGTTAGAAGTGTCATTAAAAAGGCATTAAAGTTATTTCTACAGAATTCCTACTCCTACTTTAACAAGCAATAAGATATTTAACTTATATCAACTAAAATTATCAACCTTTATTTCAGAAGTTAAGAAAGTAAGTACTTGCATGTCCTATGAAATATAGTATGTTCCTATTAATTCTGAGTAAGATTTAAAAAAAAAAATCCTCATACTTACAGAATAGAACTTGGACCAAACCATGAGGAAACAGGTTCAATACTCTTCCATTCTTTTTCACTTATAAAGCTTATGAAGTCATTCTTGGTCCTTGAACCCTGGTAGCGCCTAATTTCACCATCTTTACAGCTAAAGATCAAAAAAAGTATAAACTACTACTGACAAACAAATTTTCTACTCATTTCACTACTTCTTTGATTCATTTTACAATCAATCCCAATTTTCAAATACATTAGCAAAGCACAAAAAGCTTATAAATTACCCACTACGGGGCTGGGGGTGAAGCTCAGCAGCAAAGCGCCTGCCTGGCAAACGCAAGGCCCTAAGTTGATTCCCAGGACCAAAAAAATTTTAAATTAAAAAAAAAAAAAAATTACCCACTACACAAACAATCATAAGCCTTAAGATTTTGTTGCTAGTTTCAAATAATAAAACTATGAAACACATAGTAGATAAAACCTCAGAAAATTGTTTTTGAGCCTTATTTGTAATACACATATTAAAAAATAACAAGAATACTAGCTGACACATAATAATCAACTATTTTTAAACTCTTAAGTTAAAATTTTAAGGTATTTTCCTGTTACTCTCAGTGTTCAAGGAATCTGGCAGAGAGTTTCCCTCCCAGGGATTTCTGCACTCCCATTTGGAGTCAACTGTGTCCCCTGCCTCCCCCACACCAGGAATACACAGAGCTCTGTTCCACAGCTGTGAACACTCTTCCAGCTGCACAAGACCAAGCACAAAGCCTCAAGGGCTCCCTACTGCCGACAGCAAGGCTGAGGCAATCCCTTACCCATCCAGAAAGAGAGACCAAAGAACCCCCACCACGCCTGTTCTTTGAAGGATGAGTATAATTACAACACACAGAAAAGTAGGAAAATTAAAAAGCAAAAGGGGAAATTGATTATAGCTAGCTAAATGGAACATGGGGAAAATCACTGACTGAAAAAGGAGAGATAAACATGTAGAGAGATGGGGAACAGAAGTTTAGATATAAAAAGGGATGAATCCAAAAACTGGGTGAATAAAAGACAAAAAAAAAAAAAAAAAAAAAAAAGAAAAGCAAAAAACAAAAGGAACTGCCAATTTGTTCTGTTAATGTTACATGAGCAGAGAAGTACTTTCTGGTATTCTGCCCACCAGCTAGATGACATTAGCGTACAGGGCAGGTAGACAGATCTGAGATTTCCAACCTTCAGTTTAGAAGATAAAGTCAAACTAAAAGAAGCGACACTGCAGATTTCACCATCTTGTTCATTCTAACTTGACACAACTGTATCACCCAGTCTTCCCAAGGCTGTACAATAATAGCACTTGGCTGTTTTTCGAACACACTATGTTCCTACTGTTTGAGTTTATTCTCAGAATGGAATGCTTACCCCACATACCTGAAAATGCTACTGCTAAGATTTCATTTAAAACCTATGTTCTCAGAACTGCTCCAGCTAACAGTGATTTCTCCCATGGGACTCACCGCCAATCTGGGACCACGCCATTTCACAGAGCATCACCTCCCAAAACAACCACAAACTCTAAGAACAGGGAGAGGTTCATCCATCATTTGTCCATCTAAAGAACACACAACACCACTTGGAGCAAAACAAATGCTCTAAAATGCCTTGGGAATAGGAGATCATCTCTGTTCTTCAAACAGTGCAAACCAGGGGCCCACTACTCTGACTATACTACATGCATCCTTCACCATAACTGAGAATCTTCAAATACTTACTGATAAATCGTAGGAAGAGCAGTTATGATAAATCGTCCACTCAGACCTACAAGTGATAAAGAACATTCAACAGGTTTTAAATGGACCACTTATGACTACTTACAAGATGATTTTGAATTTAAACACTAATAAGAATGTCAAATTATCCTAAAATAGTTGAGATTTGCAATAAAGAATGAAAATATGAATTTTGTACTTAACGAAACTTTGAAAAAAACATGTAACTGTTTTATCTCAACTAAAAATTTAAAAGTCTGAAAAAAATAAAATTTGAATACTGAAGACACTTGTGAATATATATAAGCACTTGATCAATGGTATCACTTTGTGATTAACAGTAGGGCTTAGAAAGGTCTGGAACCCCAATGAAACTGCACTTTGACATCCATGAAACAAAGGCTGCATGTTGTTACTAAAAATTGGAAATACTATGAATCTTTCATGAGAGAAGCAACAATAAGGGCCACCAGCTACTATATTACTAATCACATGTCAAGCTGATGATAGAGGATTAACCTCTCTATGCCTCAGGTTTCTTAAATCTGTAAAATGGGGATACCATATAGTTTACTGGGTTGTACAAGGATTAAATAACAACTCTATAGCTTTGGAAAGAGTGTTAGAATAGCTAAGTGCTGAATAAATTTGCCTATTTGGGGCAGGGTAGGCAGGCCACCAAAAACAAGGAGATGCAGGCTGGTCTGTGGAAGGAGCATTCCCAAGACAAGGCCCATCACCTGTGCAGGGCACCAAGTCTAAAGTGCATGTGACCCCACAACCACAAGGGTTCGCCAATTAAGATCCCACATCCTCATAGCATAGTTATTCAACCTGGAATTCAATTTCAGAGATTTAAATCTTGTCACAAATTTGAGTTCAACTTAGGAAAAAAACAAAACAAAACACAGAAACCCACGTTCTTTATCCTGCAGCATGGTGTAGATGCAAATGATCCCCTGGCTGAGCTCCACCTGAACCACAGTGTTCCAGGACTTCTATGCTAGTCTGAAGCCCGACACACAAACCAAAACAGGCAAAAGGAAGCTATGTGGGCAAGAAACGGAAAGGGTGATGTCTCTAAAGCTCAACCAGAGCAACACATAACCAGAAACCTGCTTTTGCCACTGCATACAAAGCTCAGTGCAGGAAGGTGGCATCAAGTGGGCCTGACCAGCCAAGGACTGTGTTTTCATGCTTAACAACAGATAAAGACCATGTAAGGAGGAAAACAGATAAACATCAACTCAACCGGCAAAGAAAGTAAAATCAACCAGACTTAATAGTACCTGTCTGCTCTGTGACGTCTACTTTTGCAACATTAATCTCAAGATCTTCTCCCCATTCAGCAAAACCTTCCCACTCTGGTTGAAGATTTTGACAAGCAGGACACCATGGAGCATAACTGAAAAATATAGTTAAAGAAAAAAATTAAGCACTCAAACATAAAACATTATGAAGGTTAGTTTAGACATATAATTCATGACGGATATTTTATCTAAAAACACTAAAAATAAAGCAATAACTACTGAAAAAAGTTGTGCATGGTCTCATTATCTGGAAATATGAACTGATGTTAAATAAAGATTTAAAGACACACGGCCTTTTCACATGCAAAATAGCTCCAGGAAGTTCAAGGTTTTTTTTGGAGTTCAACAATTTTATTAATTTTACACTACAGTCAATGTAGTGTAAAATGTTAGAAAAATAGGAAGTATCCCTGGCCTTGGTGAAAAAGGAAACCTAAGACTCAGCTCAAGACCACAACACCAAGCAGGATCACCAAAGAAAAGAAAGCTTGCCCACAAAGGCAAGCTATTCATATTTTTCAAAAAGCTAGAGACTTGCATTTTTATGTAAAAATACTACTTCAAAAACTAACGCCTACACAAATACTAAGCAGGCTAAACAAAACTGTTTTTGGTCAGGCTTAGGTCATCCTGTTTTCAAGTTCTGGGTTTATAAACTCTAGGCCAACCATATTAGCATTTTTAATTACTTGTCTGGAATTTATTATCTTCCAGGTCCTAAATTTTTTCTAAAATTTTACTTTCCCATTTATATCTCACAATGCTCCTCAGCTTATAGAACCAGGAATAATGATGCCTTTACTCGGTAAAACACAGATAGTTTCAGTATTTGACATTTTCTTAATTTGTTTTAAGAAAATCAAACTAAAAAGAAAAAGCATTGTACAGCAAGACAAGCTAGTATTATATAAAAGCCAAACTCTTTAGCAATAAGTTGTATTACAATAAAAACTTCTCTATAACTTCTGATCAGAAGTGAATTTACTTAAATCACTAGGAATTAACAATAGATCAGAACTACTAACTATATGCTTTTTCAATTTTGTTGCTTCTTGGTGTTTTTTATAGACTTCAACTTTAGAACTTTAGTCAAAGAAAAGGAAAACATTCTTAATACTTTCAGGAAGATGCTTTAATTTGGATTTAGCTCATATTCAATGTTCTGTTAGTTTTGTTTCCCTTAATACTGCTTCTGACTTAGTTTGACCAAATGAGTTAAAAAATATTCTTCAGAAATTTGTATTTTGCATGTAAATTCATAACCACTCTTGCATCACACATTGTTTGCAGCAGTAAATACTGTGTTTTATGAACACAATCCACAGTTACCCAGGACAATGACTGAAAAATAAATGCTGACACTAGTTATATGTTCCTTTCCCTGTAGCTTCAACAGTAACTGAAAATAACATCATTGAGTTGCACATTATATGCATACTAAATATTATTCTTCGTATAAATGCTCTAAGATTTTTTTTATGACTTAAGAGGTACTTATTTGGTCTTCTGGGTACTTCCTTGGGGAACTGTCCACTTGGTTCCTAATGGCAATAATCCTAACTCTAACTGCACCCTTGACATATAAAGGCGCTAAGCAGAGTGCGGTTAATACTCGACAATGGTGCCTGTATCAATATGGGTAATATCACTCGTATGAGTTGTCCTACCAACAAACACCACCACCAGCAATTTACCAACTTTAAAAAAGAACAGTTTATTTCTGCAGCAGGATATTAATTACTAAAGAAGACATATACAATGCTACATAAGACATGTAATTTTGTCTATTGTGACCTGGAGCTCTTACAAAACGATGACTTATACATGATTCAATTTCAATTTACTCAGCATAGACAATTAAAAAAGGAATTGTACAGTACCTACCCCAAAATAAACCCCCAATTTCAGCACTACAAAATGGATAAATATAAGTATTTCTTATGGACAGACAAAAGAGAGATTCTGCTCAACATCCTGTGTAACATCTAAGCTTGGCGAAAAGTCTCTGAAGGGTCGTAAAGTGAACTGCGTGGGAATATGTCAGACCCTCGGCCCCGCTCCAATCCCATCCTCAAACCCACGCAGTAAAGTTAAGAAGAAAATTCGCTGCAGAACGGACCCCAGGCGCCCCCAGTCCTACAAACCAAACTGAGGCGCACACTTTGGAAATATTCGCGAGCAGAGACGAGGAGCGGACCCAGGAACGGACCCAGGTGCAGCAGAAGCCTGAGGAGTCGGGGTGCCGGAAGGCGGTCGGGGGCGCCGTCCGAGGACAGCAGGGCCCGCAGTGCACAGCAGGACAAGGGCGGGGCGCAGGCTGGGACCCGGGGGACCCCTGCCCGCGCCGCGGGACCCCCCCATCCCGCACTCACAATTCCACCATCCACTCTCCCTCCAGCAGCTCTCTCCAGTTCTCGTCCGTGAGGATGCGCACGTCGCTCCGCCGTCCGTGGGTCCAAGGAGTCCCCCAAAGAAGCAGCCCCAGGGCTGTGAGGGGAACCATGAGACTACCGGAGGGCGCCATGTCGACAGCTGGCTCACCCCTCCTCAGGAGCGATGGCCCTACCTCCCCTCGGCAGCGCCCACTTCCGGCCTGGCGGGCCGCTCCGCTCATGCGCACTGCAGCGCAGCCAGGCGCGCGAGCCTACGGGAACTCAGTGAGCGCGAGGGTACCCGCGGACTGCGGCGAAGGGAAAGGAGCGCGACGAGCCGTAGTGCGCATGTCGGAAAAGCGGCTCCAGCCCGCGCTTGAGCGCTGGCGGACCCGGAAAAACGCGAGGGGCGGTGCTTTTGGCGGGAGGTAACCAGCGAAACGGCTGGACCCGGGATCTTGGTACCAAATGGGTGGCAGTTATATAGAGCCTTTTTGCTAAGTTTGCATGGAAGCAGTCGCCTTTATTGGTTTCCGCAGAAAGCTGTGTCATAAAGCCAATGAATGTTGATAGGAGCCTCCAGGAGAATAGACTGGAGAAGATGAGGAGGGAACTTTAGGGTATCCCGTTTCATCTGGCTCGGTATGAACAGTAATTAACGAATGTATGTTGTCCCTCAAAAAACTGCGGTTGGTTGTGAACCCATATTGGGACTTTATAATGGAAGAAAACATGGTAGGGTTGTAATGAATATTCGAAATTTTCTTCCTCAATCATTCGCTAAGTACAAATGCAAACCAAAATGTACACAACACCCATCGCTCAAATGAAAGTAGTTATTATGACACTTGCACATCTAACCTCCTCGAGGCACACCAGCCTCAGCCCCAGCCTGGCCATTCTGAGGACAACAAAGTCAACTGTGCCTTCTCTGTGTTTATATTGGCTGAGTCCCAGCAGCACATCAGTGTCACTTCAAACTCTGCAGTCATGCTGTATGGGTAGATGATATAGCTGCTTTTCCTCAAACTTCTTGAACAGTGGTCTACTTCCAGACATTGTAGTACCTTGGGACACTACTGGTCTTTCTCTTCATAACAATATAGTCCTCCACATAACCCAATTATTAGAAGCCTTCAATAGCTTTTTTCTGATGTAAAAAAGTTTATTTCATTAGTTTATGAATAAGGCAGCCAGAGAAAGAGCTTGAGATAGCGTTGGATGACAAACCACACAGATAACAATTAAAATAGGAATAGACAGTGAACTAGGATTTGGGCCAAGAATAAACTTTCTCAGTCAACATGAAATTGAGGCCCACCCAACTAAGCTCAATTCTGAGGATTTTAAAATTCAAAACAACCAGTTCCTCTAAAATCCCAGTTTCCTGTAACCCTATGAACTGAGTAACTGGGTTAGAGAGTCTGAGTTTTAATAGGTCATTTTAAATCCACAGAACCCCCTGAGATAGGTGGCCCAAGTCTGCGCTCAGCTTATCCATTAGAAGTCTGGACTGAGGAGCCATGGAGAAATTCCACTTTTTGGGTTTGCCTCCTGAAGCAACTGGGAGCCTTTTTTTCTTCTCTTTATTTCCAATAAAAAAGTCTCCTAACTCCTTTCTTTGACTCATGACTTCATTCTTCCATTTTCATGAAACGAAGAGCTTGGTTTCTACAGTATTAACTGTCCCTCTGAGGTAGATGAAATAAGGATTGGTAGAAAGGTGACAAAAACAAAAATTAGGGGGAGAAGACAAGATGGCCAATCAGTGAGCAACAAAATACAAAGCCTCCCAGGAGAAACAACTCATATGCCAGAATAAAGCACCCTGGAGAGACCCAGACAGGGGGAGATGGATCCTCTTGACACAGGAAGAAATTAAAACTTAAAAAAGCTTATCAAACACTTCAGGACTACAACTGAGACAGCTGAAGATTGTGGGACACAGCATTTTCATGGTGACCCAACAAGTGTGCACCAGCTTGGATCTGCACTGGCCGGCAGAGCCACCCAGACTTGTTCCCACCACCACTCACAGGAAGAACTTCAGAGCTGAGGTAGGGGGTTGGTGAACCCAATGGAGAACAGAGCCAACAAAGGGACTTTCATCAATCCACGGTCAGTGCTGGGAATGAGACCCCCATACACAAGGGAGGGACACGACCAAATGGGCAACATGTTGGAATCGGGCAGGAGGAGCCTGAACTGGGAGTGACGGAGACTTCAGTTGGTTGCTCCCTCCCCAGAGCAGATTTGTGGGATTTGCATGGACTGGGCCACGCCCCTGGCTGGGACACAATGAGCCATCCCAAATCGATTCACTGCACCTAGCACGCACTAACTGGGTGAAGGCACCTGAAGTTTGGTTGGCCCAGTGGGGAGGGGCAGGCATATGCAGCCTGCTTATACCTCAGTGACAAGAGCAGGCAGGAGAGGGCAGAAGTCCCTGGCCAGTGTGCTTCGGAGGAACTGTGGCCAACAGGGAAGGGGGCTGGGACCTACACTGTAACCTATGTGGAGGAAGCCAGGGCCATGACAGGAAAGAGAGGTGGGAGGAGCCCCCAGCCCAGAACCCTGAGAATACTGAACCAGGAGAAGGAAAAAACAAGGGTAACAGAGGGACGGCAAACACACAACATCAGACATGGCTTCAGTGGACATTAAGAGATATCTTCGGGACCTTGTAGACGAGCTCAAAACTGAAATATTAAATCAGGTAAAGCAGGATATGAGTAGAGTAATAAAAGAAATGCTCTCAGGAAGCATCTCTCAGGATGATACACACGGAAGAAGGGAGGAACACAAAAAAAAGAGAGGAACATTCAATGAAGAATATAAAGAAAATATAGAATACATGAAGCCGATTCAAAGAGACTATCAGGAAATTAAAAACTCCATTGAAAGCTGGCAAAACTCCTTAAAAGAAACTAAGGATAGACTATCAAAACTTGAAGACAAGTTGGTAGTGTGTGATGATGAAAGGAAAGATCTCTTAAAAATAACAAGGAAACAGGCAGTAACAATACAAAGGTTAGAAGATAACAAGAGAATCTACAATTTAAGAATAACAAACATGGACGAAGAAGCAGAAATATATGCAGGCGAATTACAAAGGCTATTTATGGAAATAATTAAGGAAAACTTCCCAAGCATGGGAAGAGGAAATGACATTCGGTTGTGTGAGGCATACAGAACCCCAGCCACCTACAACCAAAACAGATTTACACCCAGACATATAATAATCAAGATGCCAGAAATTCAATATAAAAACAATATTAAAAGCTGTCAGAGAAAAGAAACAGATTACCTATAAAGCTAAGCCCATCAGGATCACGGCTGACTTCTCGACACAGACCATCAGATCAAGAGGAGCTTGGAGTGAAGTATTCAAAGCCCTGAAAGAGAATAACCTCCAGCCCAGATTGATGTACCCTGCAAAACTCTCACTAGAAGTTGATGGAGAAACAAGATGCTTCCATGACAAAGAGGAACTGGGCAAGTTTGTCACCACCAATCCAACCCTATAGAGAATACTGAAGGACATTTGAGAGAGAGAGAAAAAAAAATACCAGGATTTTAGGAACAGTGGCAGAAAGGCCTCAATGAGTGGGGCAGGCAGTAGAATGAAGGAGAAAGCTAGACAAACAAAGGCAGGAAAATAGCACAGCAGAAATGAGGCAGAGAAGGATAACTAGAAACTCTAACATAGATGGCCTTGATAGACTATATTCTTAATAGTGAACCAGGATTTAAAACCCACATTACTCACACTACTCTGCTTAGATGTATTATATTCTGTTCCAGTCATTCTGCCTGTACTAGATTTGAGGGCACAGACAGTAATCCCGAAAATAACAGGATATTGTATGGTAATCATCTTTAATTTCCTATTAACTTAATCTAAAGCTCTGTAAAACCTACACCGTTTTACCATGATTGATCGTAATCGAATCTGGTTTGTTCGATCGTGGTTTTGTATTAATAGATTTTATTCAAAGCTGTTATGATTGATAGTATCTGAGAGTATAGGCAACTGCACCTAAGACAAAAAGATCCACTAGAATATCCACTCTGGTTTGATTATTACCTGCCCTTGAAGTTTTATACTGTCTACAATGTTTTATTTTTACTACTATTATTATTTATTGATATACTCAATTATACTACTATATTCAATTATGCCTGATGATGTAGCCATTCTATTGAAGATAATAAGAAACAACACAGTAATCATTGTAGATCACTTTGTACTGTGGTTTTATACGACTTTTTGGTTTCATGTTTTTATAGGAATTTGTTTTATTTTGTCTTGCTAAGTTTTTTTCTTCCCTCTAATACAGAAAGTATAGAAATACATGCAGAGATTCATGCATGCATAGCTGTTTACACTCTCACTGTTTGACTATCTACTTTGTATGCTTTAATTTTGTAACTTGAGCAACTATTTCTAAGAGGACAATATGTAATTTATCAACTAGTGATTTCTTATTATTTATGGTTTTTTTTGGAATTCTGTATTACCTCTACCCTTTACATGCTTTTGTTTCTCTTTAAATTAAAAAAAAATGAGTCTTTAAAAAACTCAGACATGGTATTTATTTAGGTATTATTTACTTTATCTCAGTAAGATTTTAAAGCTTTAAGTTTATAGAAATACATGTAGAGACTCATGCATGCATAGCTGTTTACAGTCTCACTGTTTGAATATCTACTTTGTATGCTTTAATTTTGTAACTTGAACAGCTATTTCTAAGAGGACAATATGTAATTTATCAACTAGTGATTTCTTACTGTTTATCTTTTTTTAAAGTTCTGTATTATCTCTACTCTTTACATGGTTTTTTTCTCTTTAAATATAAATAAATAAATAAATAAATAAATAAATAAATAAACAAAAATTATACTTTTAAGAAGACTGCAACCCTAGGAAAAAATTACTCTGGATTATGTTACAGGCCGCTGAGCCAGTTAGAAATATTACAGGCAGTCAAACAGGCTAAGGCCCTTGGGGAAGCTGGCATAGAGGACCAGATGTCTGATGACCTTGGAGGAGACACACACCTCTTGCTGTGGGCCAGATCTCAAGACAAATACAAGCATACCCTTAAGTATAATCCTTAGGGATTAAGTCTGGATCACTTTATGCCCACTTCGCAAATTCCCATGTCCCCATTTTTGACCCATCTAATCTCATGGGTTTACTCTATAAAAGTCCCTGGAAAAGACTCTGTCTTGGACAACCCCTTCTGTCTCAGATGGAAGCTTTCTTTCTCTCAATAAATATATTCTACTCTTCACCTCTTTTGTTCCTAAAATTCATTCTTCGATTTTAGAGAACACGAACTCGTGGACATAGTATGTTGGGAATTTCATTCCCCTATATCAATTATCCATATCAGGTGCCAAGCTTGGTGGCACACACCTGTAATCCCAGCACTTGGGAGGCAAAGGAAGGAGGACTGTTGCAAGTTCAATGCCAGCCTGGGCTACAAAATGAGTTTAAAGCCAGCCTGAACTGCATAATGAAACCCTGTCTCAAAAAGACAGAAAAAAAAAAAGATTATTCATATCCATCTACCCAAGGTTTGTTTATACTTCTTTTCTTCTAGGCCTCCCACCCAAAGTCCCTTAAAGCTACATTAAATCTACAAATTATTTTAGTTGATGAAGGTCGGAAACCTGACTTTGAGATACAGGAACAGATTGAGAGAGTTCAAAGACTGTTTTTTAGGAGAAACATCTTAAGTCATCCCATACCCCACTCAAAAAAAAAAATTGGAGTTAATGTAAAATGGATAATTAAAAAAATGGATAATTATCTTTCTCTGGATGGGTCACCTTCCCACATCAAAATGGAACTTTCCATAGATTCACAAATTCCACAATTTCCACCTTCAAAACCATAAATACTCCCAGCTCCAAACTGTAGCATGTCTGATTTCTCTGAACACCCATACTCCACGATTCAGTGTGTATTTTAAAAATTCTGCCTAATAAACTCTTTTACTCCTCTTTCTAACCAGCTCTAAATGTTTTTCCAGCAATGGAGGTCAGCAAAACTGCTACTTATTTATTACATGGGTAGGGTGGGTTTAGGCACTCTAGCTGTGCCCTGGAAATCTCCAGAACACTATCTGTTAATTAATGGATTCTTGTTCTAGAGACTCCTTCTAGAGTTTCTTTCTAGGTTCTTGTCCTGAATAGAGACTTGGACAAAACAACTGTGAAAGATAGCAAGGTTTTGTTACAGGTAGTTGAGTTAGTTACAAATATTATAGGTAGTAAGACAGGGCTGAGCCCTCAAAGGAGCCAATACAGAAGACCAGATACCTTGCAACACTGGAGGAGACAAACACCTCTGCTGTGAGCCAGACCTCAAGACAAAAGGCAAAAACAAATGCAACCACACTCTTAAGTATAAACATCAGGGACTGATATTCTAAATAGGTATGGATCACCTTGAGGAAGCCAGAAGCCACCATCCCAACTCCCTACAAAAAGTCACTGCTCTTTAAGCATGCCCTCTTGCTACATGACCCACTTCCCCACTTGTCCCTGATTTGATCAATTTTATCTGAACAATTAAATTACTCCTAAAATTAAATTATATACCACAGAAGAAAGCTTTTAAAAAAAAATCTCAGAAGCCAGAGGTAGTGTAGTACAACAGCCTGTCTTATGGTAAAGCCCACTTCTACCACTGGCTAATGTGGGCTGTTTTCTCTTTTCAAAATATCACCAATTAAAACAAGCAATGTTCTAGCAACATCTTTGTGGTATCCCGTGTCAGGTGCTAGACCTTTAGTTTCAGTCTCTTTACAAGGAAGGTGGGGTTAGGGGGCGAACCAGAATGACAGCTGCTGGAGACTTCTCAGGGTAGAGGAGGGACAGATGGTTCTAGGTGGGCACATTTTAATATTTTAACTAGTACAACTTTACTGCCCCAGTATGGCTGACTAACATCCCAAGCTAGATGGTTCTTCTTCCTCTAAGTACTAGTTTTTTTATTATTTTGGTTTATTTCATTAGACTTAGGACAAGGAACCATTTATGATCTGCTTTAACTGCTTCTATTTACCATGGAAGTTCTTAAAAAAATATTAAATTTGAGTTACTCAGATCAGATTTATCCTCCTAATTAATCATCTATTAAGTCCTGTTCATTCTAATTTTTCAGTTGATCTCCTATCCACCTCTTCATTTTATTGTAATCACTTCGACACAGACCATTGTCTTTTTTTTTGAGCCTATAGGACTTCTCTGTTTTTCAATGTGACATGTCCTTCATGTATTATACAATTCACTATTTGGTGGTTTTAAAATATTTGAGGACTTGTACAACCATCATCACAATCAAGTCTAGAATATTTTCATCTCTCCCAGAATGAAACACATTCGTGAGCAATTTCTTGCCATTTCCATCCACCTCTTTCCTGAGTCCTGGGCACATGCTCAGCTACTTTATGTCTCTTGGTTTTGTATGCTCTGTATATTCCATATAAGCTGAATTATCTAATTTCTGGCTAACTTTTAAACTCTCTAAGTGCAATTTCCTCAAGTTCTTTGTTAAATCCGGCATCTTGGCTGTCTCATGGGTAGCTTCTATGAACTCCTTTTTGTCTCTCTGTCCATGGGTTACACTCCCCAGTTTCTCTGCATGACTTTTAATTTTTTGTTGAAAAGGACATCTTAGGTAACATAGCATAGTAATTCTGGATACTGATTTCTCTCTCCTTGGTTAGACTTGTGTTCAGCTGTCTGTCACTTCATCATGTAGTGACTTGACTAGACTAGCTTGCTATGACTTCTCCAAGGACAAAACCATAGTCATCTGTGCATATCATCGGGGATGATAAGGGTTTACAGAGCTCCTGTCAGTGACCTATTTGCTGGATGTCCCTGTTAAACTGTCTGCCTCCTTTAGTTTCATGTCCATCTGTTATGATTTACTAAGTCCTGGATGATTACTCTATTGAGAAAAACTTCCTGGGTACCTACATGATTTCATAATTTGATCCAATAAAATTTGAGGCCTGTTTTGGGGGTTTATCTTAACCTCAGGAGGGCTCTTCTTAGCTGTCTCCTTTCCTGGTTCTCTCTGGCAAACTAGGCAGCAAATGGGCTAGCTTCTTGCTCTTAATTAAAGGAAGCTGTCATGTTTATGTGTGATTTTCTAGGCTTGAATAACCTAATACTGTTCAGCATTGGGTGGAATGGTGGACTCTGATCTCCTGGACTTGCTTTTCCCTAGATGGATTCTCTGCCACATGAAATAGGAGGGGTAAGGGTGATTGGAGGTCCTGATAGTCTCTATCTTCTGGCCCTGATATAGAGCTTGCAGTTTATGTGTGGGATCACATTTACCAGGAATTCAACCTCTGCACACAAGGCGGAAAAATGCTGGTAGGGCCAAGGTGGTAGCACACAGCTACTCAGGATGCTGAGGCAGGAGGATCGCAAGTCTGAAGTGTGGGCAAATTGGCGAGTCCCTGTCTTAAAATTAAAAATAAAATAAATAGGGCTGGGGATGTAGTTCAGTACTTCCTAGTTTCAATCTCCAGGAGTACTCAACAAAACAAGTGGGAAAAAGAGGAGAAAGAGGAAAGAAAAAGTGCCAGTTGCCTTCCCCACCCAGTGAGATACTGTATCTCTTGGTTGGAAGCTGAGGGAAGAGGGGAGCCTGTGGTCTTGGTCACACCCAGCTAGAATACCACATCCACCACGCTGAGTTAGGAGGCGGGGTGGGGCAGCAGGAATGAGTCCTTGGTGGGCTCGATGCCATAGAGTCCCACTGTTCTTACTCGGTCACAATAGATTTATAATCTTTTGCTGCATGCCATTAAAAAGTTTCCAGAGATTTTAAATGGTCATTTTGCTTTTACACTTTTCAACAGTGTTATGGGGTGAGTCGTGCCCCCCTAAATTCATATGTTGAAATTCTAAGCCCCAGAAACCTGGCATATATTTGGCAACTGGATGTGTAAAAGGCAGTTGAATTAAAATAAGTTTACCAGAAGACTTAATCCAGTAAGAAAAGGATCCTTATAATAAAGGAAATAAAAAACAGATATGCACAGGTGCAGAGGGAGTACATAGGTGATAATCATCTACAAGCCAAGGTCACCTAGAAGCCACAGAAAGAACCAACCCTCCCAACAGTGTGATCTCAGACTTCCTGCCTTGAGAACCATGAGAAAGTTAATTTTTGTTATTTAAAAGTCACCTAACCAGTCTTTAGTGCTTTGTTAGGACAGCCCTGGCAAAGGGCTATAACCCCTTAGGCTGGTTTTGCGGAGTGGGGCCCAAAGCAGTTCATGCTGCCACCTGAATTTTGCCCTGTCATCATCCCATCTCAGGTGGATTATTACAGCATAAAGTTTTTATCATGTCTCGATGCCTTTGAACTTGTATCGCAAACCCCATCCTGCTGCCAAACCCAATTTCCTGTCTAAAACTGGAGTAATCGCCCTAAAACGTAAGGGTGATTGTGTCATTATTTTACTAAATTCATTCAGTTAAAATAATTATTCTCAGTATGAAGTTTCTAAACATAATCTCCAAGATTTTGCCTTATCCACCATTTTCTAATGTTCACCTTTCTTTCTTACTGTGTGATAAACACTGTATAGGGTTTCTCACAGTGCCTCAGGGAAACTGTTCTTCTGGGTCTTTGCAGATGGCATACTGACTTCCTCATTTCTGACCTCCTTGCTTCATTACCACACAACAATCAAGTTCACATTCAGATTGGGTTTAGGTAACCTTTTCTTCAGGAAGTCTTTTCTGAGTCAGTTGGTTTGGGTCAAGTATCTTACCTCTCGCATCTGAGGCTAGAGATTAGGACTGGCAAACATGGTGTGGCAACCACAGATATCCAGGAGACATGTGCCAAGCCCTGCCTCTGGAACCAACTAGAAAGCGCTGTTTTTAATTCTCCTGGGAACTCAAGCAGGTTTTTGATAGAATGGTCTAGAGCTGATATCAGCCTAAAGAGTGAGTGATACATAGACACATAGTCAGTATAACATAAACATAAATGGCAAGTATGAATGTCTTTTATCTTTTAAATTGTTTAAAATTAAAAATAACCATTGCAGTCACCCCTTGGGATCTTCAGGAGATGGGTGACTCCAGAAAACTAACATATCAAAATTCTTGGATATTTGCATATAATCTATGTACCAACCTTCAATGTAATTAAATCCTCTCTGGATTACTTATGATGCCTAATACAATGTAAGAGCTATGTAAATTGTTGCTACACTGTATTGTTTAGGTAATAATGACAAGCAAAAACTATACTGGTTCGGTACAGATGACTTTTTCTTTCTGATAGTTTTGATCTGAGATTAGTTGAAGCTACAGATGTACAACTGTGGTTATGAATGCTGACCATATTTGCAATACCTTGGGATCAAATGTTGCCAGCAGTCTGATAAATCTAAATGGCACTCTTGGAAATAATTTGACAATATTTTCTTTTTTAAGAACTGAACTATGCTACCCATGTGTGATAGTACATACCTATAACCCCAGAATTTGAGAGGGCGAGGCAGTGGGATTGCTGTGATTTCAAGTCAGCCCAGGCTACATGGTGAGTTCAAGATCAGCCTGAACTACATAGAGAGACCCTGTCTCAAAAAAAAAAAAAAAAAAAGGAAGAATGAAAGAAAAGAATTAGAATTATATTCATACACCTTTGGATCTCCCTCCAAGTACTTTGGTTTGTTTGTTTGTTTGTTTGTTTGTTTGTTTTTAAGAGAAAGTACTTTGTTATAAGGAATGAACTGAACTTTTTCTGGCATGTATATGGAAAGAATTTTCATATATGTTATAGTTACACATGAATTAAAGAAAAGATGTTATATTTCAGATAGTAAAATAAATTGCAACACCAATGTCGTCAAACAAGAAAGGATTTTGTGTGTCAGTGTTTGCAAAAGAAATTGTATCTGTTGCTTAGTTAGTGACAGTGAAAGACTGTCATTAAAACTAGAAAGAGACACACCTGGAAAAGCACAGGTCATGTGTCACCAGGGAAGGACAGAGCTCCTCTGATAATCTCGCAGCTTTTTAAACCAAGATTAAGAAGATTAATTACACATTCTCCTTTCCCATCTACATGCAGAAAGGCAAAAGTGATGGTCATTCTAAATTTATGAGATTGAATTTAAATTTTAACTTTAAAGAAGCTTACTAAATATTTTACAATGTTCTTGTTCATGCATGAAATATTTAAAGCCATCTAGAGAAAAGTCTAAATGTTCAGAGATCCTACCATGTGAAAGCCTAACGTACAATTAATAAACAAAGATTTGGCTATATGAAAGGTTACTAATCACTGCTGTAATTACTTGGCAAAAATTACAGGGGATTTGTAGCTCAATTAGTTTAATATATATTAGCAATAGACACCAGACTTAAATTCTGAAATCCAATCAATTTCAGAAGAGGAAAGAGAAAATGTTCTTACACATTTAGCATTAAAATCTCTTACAAGCATAGTAGTTTTTCCCACCTTGATGGTCCAAGGCATAAAAAGGCATCATAAATGATGCAGAATCAGAACAACAAAAAACACTTGACTACCAGCCTACAGATGATGATCCAAGCTCTCCAGGATATGAATGATACAATTTCCCTGCCCATTATTGGTATGGGCAGTTAAATAAAGAACCACACAACATATTAAATTGTATTTGCGTATTATATTAGTTATAGTCTATAAATAACAAAATTTTTATGTATACCCCACTTATACATAATTATCTCTATGAAATTTAGCAAGTCTAGAAAGTGACTGCTTATTTTTTTAACAACTTATTTCAAAATATTAAAGTCAACAAGTAAATGAGTGAGTGATTTATGTTTTCAGAATTTCCATTCTATATAATATTGGGATCCAACAATATCAGGGGCATTTGCTTTTACAAAAGCCTAATGTATTAGTTACCTATTGCTACCTCAAACTCCCTCAAGGCTGAGTAATTTAAAGCAGAAATGAACATTATCTCTCCCAGTTTCTCTGTGTGCATCAGTGAGTCAGCAGTGGCTTAATTGCTGGTGGTTCTGGCACGGAATGTTTCTTGAGGTTAAAGTGCAGTCATCTGAAGGCTCTTCCGGTGCTGGAAGAGGCTTTCAAAGAGGCTTTTGTGTCACTGGCAAGGCAAGTTGGTGCCAAGTTCTGGTTGGGAAGCACACACTTTCCACACAGGACTCTTCTAGATCTGCTTAAGTTCGCCAAGGCTGGTTTCCTCCAGAGTGAGCCATCCAGGAAAGCAAAGTAGAAACAGCAATGTTTCCTATGGCCTCAGAAATGCTACCATTAGTCTTTGCCACAAGGTCACATGTATTCATTGTAGGAGAGGATCGCACAGGAGCTGAGGATCACCGGGGGCCAACTTGGGGCTTGGCCACCACACCTAACAGTTCCCTTTTATGGTCATGGTAGTTGGGTCTAATAGCCAAAAACTTGGTTGTGGACTCATATGGTCCAGTGTTCCAATTCTGATTGCATGCCTACTAATTCTTTCAAATTCTCAGTTTCCTTGTCTGTTATAAGACAATGATAGATAATACTTCATAAGTTTGCTGCAAGAAATAAATGAATGAATGCACACAACAAATCCTTGTTCCTTGTATGCTGCCTATAGATTAACCATTTGTCCAGCATCATTCAAGAGGATGACCCTGCTGTGTTAGTCAGTTTTCCATCAGTGTAGCTAATATCTGAGAAACTTAAAGGAGGAAAGGGTTATCTTGGCTCATGGTTTCATAGGCTTCAGTCCATGGTCAACTGGTTCCATTACTATGGGTCTATGGTGACACAGAGCATCATGGTGGCAGGATCACATGGCAGAGGAAATATGTTCACCTCTTGGTGCTCAGGTAGCAGAGGGAGAAGGAGAGGGGAGAAAATATAGGTCACACCCTCATGATTCACTCCCTCCAAGTAGATACCACCAACAAACTTTCCATCACCTTCCAATAATGCCATCACCTTGTGATCTCATGAGTACATTAATCCACTGATGTGGAACTCCCATGATCTGATCATTTCCCAAAAGCCCATCCTCTGCTAACCAAGCCCCAGCCAGTGGCCTTTGGGGGACATGTCAGATCCAACCATATCACCTGTTAAATCATATTGAGTAGATGAAATCTGCACTGAGAGGTAGTCTATACCATGGGAACTGCATTCAAAGTGCTTAAGAGTGGGATTCTAAAGTTGCATGTCTTTGATTCCTGCTTCTGCCAGTTAATAGCCTGTGACTTTAGAAGTTCTGTAATCTGGGATTATTGTGAGGTTTAAATGGCTAACATGTGAAAATTTAGTTGACCTGTTCAAATATTGTCTGCTTTATCACACAGCTATAAGCAAGTAGATGAAAGGATAGTTCCACCTAACACCATTTACCTTAACACTGCCTGCCCACCCTTCCTAGGATCAGAGGTTGGCAGAATAATTGAATCATGTAGCAAGCATCTCAGTACTTTACTGTGCATGGTGGTAGACAAAAATATCTCAAGAGATAATCCCACCTCCCAAATATGTTCTCTAATTTTCAAAAGTCAAAATTAAAGAACACTATTTATTGTCCTAAAACAAATGTGATCATATCAGGAAGTACTGTATAATTCATCTGGCTTTCTAGAACCATGCTCAGGCCTTTGACTCAGAGCGAAACTAAACTCTCAGCTCCTGAGCTTACTAATTCACCCTTCAGAGCTTGGGTCTGCCCCCTTCCACAGCCCTGTGACCCAATTCTCTATAACCTATCTATTTGTCTGCTTGTCTGTCTGTCTTCTTTCTATACACACACACACACACACACACACGCTCACACACATACACACACGCTCACACACACACACACACACACACACACACGCTCACATCCTAACTGATTTTGCTTCTCTAAAGAACCCTGACCAATAAATTTGTCTTCACATTTTCCTGTCTTGGTGAACTTCTGCCCAGAGGACATATATTTCCTTTAAAGAATTTTTTAAAAACCTACAATTTTTAAGATCAGCATTTTTCACCATTTTAAAAGCATAGAGAATAAAATCCTTATGTTGCTGTTTCAAGTCTATCATGAAGAATCCAAGGAACATAACCATGGCCAAAGAGTCATGAAATTTCTTTCTTTTTTTTTTCTCTTGGTACCAGGGATCAAACTTGTGACCTTCCCCTACCATGCAGGCAATTATGCTGCTAAGCTAAATCCCCAGGCCCAGTTATGAGCTTTCTTAAGGCCCCTTCCAAGATGCTGTTAAAATCAAATATTCAAATCAATTAAATATTCAAATGCAGTATGATCAATGCAGTACTAAGGGGAGAAACAATACTAGGATTCCAAGTATTGGAAGTTTAAGGGTCTTGCCTTCTGTGTATCACTTTTTAAAAAAATATTTACGACATAAATCTTTTGTTTAAAATACAGTATGTGTTCTATTTTTTTGGTTTTGGTGTCTTTTTCACTTTTTCTGCACTGGTCATCAGACACCACTAGGTGGTAGAAGATGTATAATGAGAAACTTTAAAAAGAATTCAGTAGAAAAGAGGTTTTTAGAAAACATCTTTAAAATCATCACATGGTAGACTTTATAGTTTAACATTCTGCAGTATCCCAGGGCCCCAGCATGGGCAAATTTGGTCTCGTGACTATCCTGTAGCAATATTGAGAAAAGTGAAAACAGCCAAACCATAACTATGTGTGTACATATGGTAATGGACTAGCTCTGGACTAAGAGGACCTGTAGGTCATGCTGTGTATCCCTCACAGCAGCCAGATGAGCTGGACACTGTTCATCTCCATTTCGCAGGGGAGGAATCTGAGTCTTGAGGGGTTAAGCAATGGGCCTAGGTCCCGGGGCAGGAGCAGAGACCGGATACAGATATACCACACCAAGTCTGCTGGACTTCAGGGCCTGAGTGACCACAGTCTCACTCTACAAACTCAGCACTGAGAAAATTTTTAATTTTTATATTTGGGAGGCTTAATAGCTTTATGATGGGATTAGTTTTAGTTTGTAATGGCTTCAGACACATAGGCTTGTATTTTTGATATCATGCTAGTATTAGTGAATCTGGAACTTAACGTCTTCACAAAATAAGTAGTTTACTAAGGACCTTGCACAAAGATAGCCCAGCTTCCCATCTCTTTTATCTAATCAAGTTGAACCTTTTCTCTCAGAACCTTCTTCCTGCTGTGCTCTTATGTCTGGAAGAGATAATTCATCCATGAAAGCCACTTTGTCTCACAGACCTTTCTCTAGCTGCCACCTCCATTTTAAGTTCCCATGCAACAGTGTAGCTGCAAGGACCATATTCCCATGGTGCCAATGACTCCTGGAACAATAAAACAATATGAAATGACAGAGCTATTTCTTGAAGTCCAGTGTGTTCCATCTTTAGAAAACAACAACAGACACAAAAGGCTCAGCCAGACAGAAGGCATCAAGGATAACAAAAAGAAGTCATTCATTTCCAAAATAAGACTTAGTCGATTAAAAGACATGTGGGAAAAGTGAGAGATTACAGACTTGTGGCACTATATGGCCGTTTATAAAGGTGATACAGCAGTAATCAGTAGAAATTTCATAAGATTATATAACTCATACAAAATGTCATGGACCCAGACCTCTTGCTACCTGGTCAACTCTTACTGAGTGTATTTATCCTTCCATTTCCTATTTCTCTCCTTTGGGGTTGAGTGAGTATAGATTTTAGATATATCTCTTCAAGGCTTCACCTTCCTAGAAGTAGAACTTCAGGGTAAACGGAAGGTGTCTAAATCTAATATCTACATTATATGCTAAGTTATGGAACTGCCCTCATATCCTCTGAATTGAATGATAACTTATACTAATCAATATAATACTTTACAATTTAGAAAATATTTTTTAAATCTACTTTTTAAAGCTTTAAAACCATGCTTCAAAATGGAAATTAGATGAGAATGGCAGGTGGCATTTCATTGCCATGTTAGTAGTTCGTTGGATGTTAAATGCAATACTTACTTGTGTTATTATTTTAACTCACTGTTTTATGGTTTAAATCTAAAATGTCCCTCCAAATTCTCAGGTGGTCAGATGTGGGGCTTTGGGGAGTTGATTGGAGCTCTGGGAGCGCTGTACTTCTCAGAGAACTTCATAGTTGACTGTGCTCGCTGGGGGGAGAGGCAGTTGGAGGTGGGTCACTGTGCATGTGACCCGAAGGGTGTCTTCCTGACCCGGACTCCTCCCTTTTTCTCTTTCTCTGCTACCATCTGCCATGCTGTTTCTACCTTGGAGCTACAGGCTGTGGCCCAAACCCTCTGAGACAAAGCCAAAACATGCTTCTCCTCCTTTCAGTTTTGTGCATTTAGTATTTTATCTCAGAGGTGGGAAAGTGACTAACATACTACATCTTAGTGGGGTTTTTTCCTCCCATCTTTCACTAATATCTTGGAATTATTATAGGTGAAATGAAAATTGAGAATTAATTATACATTTAAGTTTTTAAAATATTCAAACAATGTTGTCAAAGTTAAATCTCTAGAATGGCTATTTTAGATGTACCAATAAGTTGGAATTTATACAGCTAAGTTTTTCATAAAAACAAAACTGTAAGAACCTAGTATCTTAGGAAAATGAGAGAAGGATTAGCAGTTTAATGCTACATATTATCACATTATTGATTGGTCTTTTATATGTGATTTGCTGATTCCTTTTTTACTTTTAAAAAATGTTATATTTACCTGTAACATTTACTTGTCTCATCTAAAGACATATCAAGAGATTTATCTTCTAATTATACCATTTAAAATGCTGCTTGTTTAGAATGTAAATATACTATACAATATAATTTTAACCTACTAATTCCACTGTTGGGTTATGGTCTCTTCTATCTATTCATTGTGTGGAAAGAGATTACCACTTGAATTTTTAAGTTTTCCATGGTATGTATATATATACCAAAGTGATAAAATCATTAAAAGCCAGGCATTTTATGTATTTGTACTATTCTCCTCTTCTTTGAACCTCTAAAATGTCTTTGTTTTCCTGTTAAAAATAGCTGTTTTTTTACTTACCTAATAAATATGAAGGGTCATCACTGTTGAAAATAGTTGCATTTATTTATTTATTTATTTATTTATTATTTGAGATAGGATCTTGCTATGTAATCCAGGCTGGCCTCAAATTCATGGCGATCCTCCTGTCTCAGCATCACAAGTGCTGGAATTTCAGGTACGCACCACTACACCCCACTAGTAGTTTACTTTTAACAAAAAGAGAACAGTCTTGGCAAAGGAATAAAGATAAAATATTTCATGCTGTATAAAATGTCCCCTTTTCAAATAGGATAAGTAAGGTCGACTACTGTGGCAATGAAATCTTAAAATGTCAAAGGCTTAATGCAACCAAAGTTTATTTTTTCGTCTCTTGCAAAGTCTAATGAGGATGACAAGAGTGGAAAGACAGCATCCAACATGGCCATTGGGGAAGCTCTCCTTCCCTCACAACCACCACTGTCTACCCAGCCTTCTCTTTTGGATCTCAGCCTTCCTTTTTGGGATCCTTTTTGATGGGCTGACACATGGCACTAGGAAAATGTGAAAGATCACTAGGAAGTTCGTGTGACAGTCCTGTACGTGGACCACATGATTCTGCCATTATTCCATTGGACATAGCTCAGTTGCACACAAGGAAGGCAGGGAAGTGTTTTGCCTGTGGCCAGGAGGTAAAGGGAATGGTTTCACTGAGCACATAGCAGTCACTGCCAAGCCTGTGGTAGAAGGACTATGAGGGAAGTTACTTTCAGCAACTCTGTTAATGTCTTGCTTGTGCAGAAAGGATATAAATTTGATATTGCAGAATTTATAAGCCAAATCTCTTCCCTGCTACCACACCTAATCTTTGAACCTTTGGAGTGAACTGTACAGTAGCCCCTCCCCATCCACAGCAGACCAGTTTGAAGGCCCCTAAAATATCTAAAACCAGTACCAAATGCTGCATACTATATTTTTTCCTATACATACATAAACAGATTTAATGCCTTGTGCAGATCACCTAGCTCCCATCATACATTGTAGCCATAACTTTTGCAATTTGGGCAAAACTAGGACAAATTCCCTTTTCCTTCACAATTTCTCCAACAGAATGTTTATTTTTACTGTGAATCTTAACAACCTCTGCATGTAATTTTCTTTCTTTAAATGGTGAAATTTCAACTTTTCACTTGAAGAAAGAGCCTTATGGCTTCTTTTAGGCATATCAAAATTCCCAGTATCATCACTTCTGTGCTTTGAGACTATTAATAGGTAAAATAAGGTTACTTGAACATAAGCACTGCAATATTGCAACAGCAGATGTGGCTGTCAAGAGAGTTACTAAGTGACTAATGGGTGGGTAGCATATACAGGGTGGATACACAGGACAAAGGGATGATCCACACCCTGAGCACGAGATTTGTATCATGATACTCAAAATGGCATGCAATTTAAAACATAAATTTTTATTTCTAAAACTTCCCATTTATTATTTTTGTACCTTAGTTGACTACAGGGTAATTAAAACTGTGGAATGGTAAAGCCATCAGAAAGGGGCATTACTTTAGTTAAATCTTGCACTGAGTGGTCTTAAGCCTCTAGAAGCCTTTAGAAAAGACAGGAGTTACATTTGGGCAACAACAAGGGAAGACAGACATGGAGTAGCCAAAGCAAGGGTTCAGATTTTCCTGTTGAGGCCATCAAACAAATGCCATCATAAGACCTCTGCCTCCATCCTATTTGGCTGTCTTTTGAAGCCCATTTCCCAATGCTTTTTCCCTGACCTAGACCCTACCTCTGGGAGTCAGTGAACTCATGATCATTGTGACCAATATTCATTAGTATAACTGGCTCCAAAAAAACCTGAGTGAGAAAATTAATGAAGTTATATAAGTTCATTAAGCAAATGTATTACTGAATAGTTTAGTGACAGACAAAATAAATTAAAACATTGTTCTTGCCCTTGTGTTACGAAGAACACTTATGCCAATACCGAATATTATAATTAGGTTATTTGGTTATTGAAAATTATATACAAGTATATTGATCAGCTTTCTAAACTTTCAAGTTGACTGAATATAAACTTAATTTAATTGGTTGGCTTAAATTTTAGTAAAGACTTTAACTCCTTGTACAGAGATCAAGAGAGACATCTGTACACTTCTTTTATTGTTACCATGGAGATGACAAGAGATTCAATCTTTATAAATTCATAACTTAAGTAAATTGGCTTCCAAGCAATCAATGTTTTTATACATTTGTTTACTTCCAATAATATTTGAAATGATTTATAATTTTTGTTAAAAATGAATATGGATTTGTTTCTACTTGCTTGAATTTTATAAATTCCAGGATCATAAGCTTTAAATATTAATTCACTGAAATATGCATTTATGAATCTAGAGTTATTCATTGGTTCATCAAAAAATGTCATGATAAAAAACTAATTTAACAATATAAATTGCTTTTATAAGTTATAGATCATTAAAATGTATCACTATAATGGAAAATTGTGTACATATCAGCTTAATATAAATCTATACTTAGTTGTCTAGAATTCTGTAGGATATATATCATTCTGTTCTAAATTTCATTTGGTTTGGTTTGGTTTGGTTTAGTTTGGTTTGCTTGAGACAGGGTCTCACAATATATTATTCAGGCCAGTCCTGAATTCACTATTTAGACCAGGCTGACCTTGAACTTGGAATGATCATCTTGCTTCAGGCTCCTAAGTGCTAGGATTACAGGCATGTGCCACTGTGCCTAGTTTCTGTTCTAAATTTTAAAGTAATATTATTTTTTATATACATCAAATGCAATTCACTAAGTCTTGATAGAAGTACTTTGCTGCTTGTCCATGTGGTATCAGTACTAGTTATGACCAGCAATATTTACTGAACTCTCATAGCAGACTCTGCTTGAATGGTAACATTTCTTTGCCAAATACTGTCTTTTCGTTTAGAATTATGACCTACTCAGAAGTCTCTGTGGAGACTCTGCAAAGAAAATGGACTTAGCCCAGTGACTGTTAGGTTTCTATTAATTCTTTCATCCTAGCCAGAAGTGAACTCATACTAAATGTAATTTAACAAGAAAAGTAAATTCACATTGTTATTCTCCCTACAATATATTCAACACAATTCCACACACTGAGCTTGAGTTGAGATAAAGCTCGCACAGGGCTCAGAGGAGAGGCCTTTTCACTCTTGTCTCCTCACTAGCTTCCTACCCAACCCAGAACAACTCTCCCTATTTATGGATTTATCAAAATAGTTTCTGCTGCAACAAGCAAAGACCCTGTAAACAGAGATGAACAGGCATCCTGAGGACTGTTTTAAGTTTTCTTGTTCCCATCAGAGAAGCAGACAAGCTATGGAATTTGTGTTTATCCCAGGTCAGCTCTTCATAAATCATGGAATCGTACACAAATGTCTGGACTCTGTTCTTCTGTCTCCTCTTACTATAAAACAGTGATATAATAATAATATTTATTTCATAGGCAGGGACGCCAGGGCTTACCACCTTTCGTGAAAGCTAATCGCTAAATTTTCAGGAATATTGTAAGACATTGTTAAACACTGTTAAACATAAAGTAGCAGCCAGACATGATGGTAACAGGCCTGCAATCCCAGCACTCAGGAGGCTGATGCTGGAGGATCACTATGAGTTCAAGACCAGCCTGAACTACGTAGTGACACTTTGTCTCAAAAAACAAATAGAAAAATAAATTGAATAACATAAGGATACAATTTAACAAGTTCTATTAAGTCAAAAGTAAATAATACTTGAAACCTATGACTTCCTTGGGGTTTGACTACACTTTACCAGTACTCTATGCTTCCACGTTCAGTGGTATCTCAGGTTGGTAGCTTGAAACCAGGCCATGCAAACATTATGATCTCAGCATTTTCTTTAAGCTATTGTTAAACTTCACAGTAGGCTGCTCATAGTGTTTTTAGAATTTTTCATCCTTTAAAAAAAATGCTAAATGCATACATATTACATGATGTGTAAAATATATTTATACATCATGCTGTAAATATGGTGTGTGTGTGTGTGTGTATAAACAAAACAGCCTGGTTGGCAATTAAAGTTCTCAAAATCTATTAGTTAAAATTCTGAATCATTCGTTCATTTTTCCTGCCTGCATGCTTTCCTCTCTTTCTCCTTCAGTTCTATGTCTTTTCTTCATTTTTCTTTGCCTTCCCTCATGCCCACACCTGAAGCGGTGTGTATGGGGAGATAGAACAGTCACACAAGTCACTTCCGTCTCCCTTTCTTTCCTTCCATCCGCCTCTGGCTTGATTTGAATCCCACCCCTGTGTATCTCTCTGACTTAACTCTGGGTTGCCAGCACCAAGCAATGAGCTTGCCATGGTCACCTTCAAAGAATCCCTGCTCAGTGGATCCATCCGAGGGCAGGCAGAGAGCACGCTGTAGTAGCCATGCGGGATGCCCACAGATTTTCTCTTCCATGCACTCTCACACACCCTAGGTGGTTCCAGATAGTCACAGTACAGCTACCTGGGGATGTAGCTCAGTTGAGCAGTGCCTTTCTGGCAAGAACAAGGTCCTGAGTTCGATTCCCAGTACTATATACATATACATACAGCTAGTCACCAGTGCTTCCATCACTGTTTGCCCTGTCCTCCTGACCACCCACAGGATTAACTAAGAAGCATTTAGAAAATGGTCAAGAGAGTACATTAGATTAAACAATCTCAAACCAGTGTGCTGCAGTCTATTCTGGAAGAAGTATGCTAATCTAACGGCTCAACTCTGGTTTTCATTTGTCTTCAGTTCTAGAAGCTCCTTGTCTTTCTCCTCCTTCCTCCACTGCAGAATTTTCCTGCTTAGCAATTGTTGTCAAACTGTCTCTGGTTTGGAAAATCACATGTTCTTGTTTGTCAGTCTAAAGAGCTGCTCTGGTTCAGTTCACAACCAGAAATCCCTCTGTCCCGTGGCCTAATTCAGTTTTCATTAATTTGCCTCTTAATGAAGAACTTTAAGATTTAGTTTACCATGACTTGTCTGTGTTCTATTTTAAATTGTAGGTTACCATTTTGCCCTAATTCAAACTACCAGTGATACGGAGATTTTTGAGTTGCAGTGGGATATATAAAAACACTGACTTGCTACAGTACAAATACCTACAATCATATGTTTAGTAAACGAAGTCATTTATGGAGTCTAAAACTTATTTTTGGTATGAGAAAACCTCACTTAATGTGATGATGTTAGCTACCATATTTTTTCATGGTAAGATACACCTTATCTTGAAGAGAAAGCAAACACTGTAGTTCAGATCAGGGAGACACACACCAAGATTTTAACAAACAAGAGCTTTGCCTAGTCCAGAACGCTTACACTCCAGGACACTTCAGGTAAAAGAGGAGGCAGATGCCACACTCTGTGCAAGGACACAGGTTTATCTCCATCGCTGGTTCTACGAGGCTCTCACACTTAGGTAGGAAACTGTCATTTTTGGCAGAGGGATCTTCAGCAGTGGCCTTGGATATCATCAATGATATTTTAATCACCAGGCAGTCCAAGGAAGTGTTTTAAAGGGGCATTTGAGCATTTTCATGTACACACAGTTAAGGCATCGATATTTTTGGTGTTTTTAGTATATATAATTTTAATGCTTCATTTTATTTTTTTCATTTTGTACAACTGCAATAGTGGTTATTAAGTGACATTATTCTTTTTCTAATAGAACTAATTTACCCCACTTGGCAAATTCTGAAGTCTTGTGAAAAGGAAATATGTGATATGGGAACACACAGAAAAATATATTGAAAACCAGTAGAGAATTTTTAACCATCATAAAAATGCGCTCTCTCTCTCTCTCTCTCTCTCTCTCTCTCTCTCCCCATCTTCTTTTCTTTGCTTTTTGTTTGTTTAGATTTTTGAGAGTCTTGCTTCAGGCTGGCCTCAACACACAGTGATCCTCCTGCCTCAGCCTCCTGAGTGCTAGGATCATAGGTATGCCAGGTTTAATTGATATTCTTTAAATTTGGAAAACTGGACAGTAATTAGAAGCAAAACAGGTGTGAAAAGTAATTACCAGTGGTTTGTTTTACAAAAGAAGAATATAGCAATAAAGCCTAATTGTCCAGGTAAGTGATTGCCAGATTCTTCTTCTGTCAACACTAACAGTATTCACATGTGAGCTGGTCAGCAAAGCATGGGCATGTTTAACATCTCTTGAAATAGCAACCTAGTGAGACCAAGTACTACAGAATTCTGCCCACTGTTGTGACTAAGCACAAATTAACCAGGTTAAATATCAAAGATACATGGGGAACACCTCACAACTACAAAAAGAATATTAATTCAATGAACTTTAAAGGGTTCAGAAATAAAAGTAGAAAACAGTTTCAACACAAATGAGACAGTGCTTAAACAATTACTGACCTAATCATGACCTTTAAAATCATCACTCAGATACACTACAATACTTTTTAAAATTTCATTTATAGGAAGAATCTATATGTACTGGTTGCAGAAAGAAGGATTCTAAAATTTAAAGAGAAAGTCCAAGGGACTTTCAAGAATACGACTTTTGCCTCAATCCCAGTTCATCCTCCCTAGTGCTCCTTATGGTCAAAAACAGCTCAGGGACCTGTAACTTGCTCTTTCATTTATTTCACTGTGGATAACATATCAGGAGTGTATAAACTTATACTGTGGATAATAAGAGGAAACTCCCAGACCTTTATTTAATGACAGTCTCAGAAAGGACTTTTTAAAAAACCAATTAAATATTTTCATCTTAAGATTTTGCTGCCTAAATCATCTTAAATGGACTATGGATTGACATTAACTATTTCTCCAGGACAATTTGGCTGCTTTTTAGGTTAAAGGTGATTTCGCACCTGGCTCATGAGTGGCCATCTGCAGGGCTAATTGAATTATCCGGCAGAGTCTGCTGCTGTCCCAGGTGCAAAGCACATGGTTCAATGAGCAGAGGGCAGTGGTGGGGAGCCAGCCTCTCTCAATCTCTCTCTCTCTCTCTCTCTCTCTCTCTCTCTCTCTCTCTCTCTCTCCTCCATTTTATTTATTTCCATTTATTTACTACTTAGGATCAAAACCATTCCCCCGTATCCATACCTCCCAGACCTCCAAGGAAGACTTGTCTTTCTGTGTACTAAAATAATATAATGACTCCCACATATATTTGAAAGAAGGTTCATTGGGTTTAGGGAAAAGGCCAAGTTAACAGTCTCCTGAAGAACAGGTGTTGCAATGCATTTGAATGGTGGGCCATCTGCTAGGTCCTAGGAACCTGCTGGGCACCTCTGGCTGCCTGCTGCCTGCTGCCTTGGGTGTCCCTAATTAATATATCACATAGAATCTATTAACTCCATGGTTGTAGGACATGATACCCAGCATAGTATGGAGCTGAAATTAGAACTGCAAATTGTTATTCTATTTGTTATGGCATAATGAGAGACTAAAAGTGTGTCAATCATATCTGGGAATTTCTGCTTCTCGTTACTACTTAGTAACACTATAAAATCTGTTATTTTCTTTTTTATGCTGTGAAGATCCAAAGACAATCTTTCAAAATGTAGGACCTCCTCCTCTACAAAATACAACATAATCAACCAATATTCTATGCAAAATCTTGTCTCCTAAAGATCAGATTAGCACTGACTAGGGTTGCACCCTAACCCAGATTATTCCATCAGAATTTTGTATGGCATTACCAAAATTCAGTATTCTATTTCACAAATGCAGTATGTATCCAAAATATATTACTTTGTCTTGATTTCCTTTGAATGACATTTTTGTATCCTAGAAGTGCTCATTCATAGCTTTGAGGGGAGCAGGTGTAGAGCCATTAACAGCCATTATTGACTCTTTTGAAGGATGTTATCTGAGAAATCTGTCCACTACCCTTACATCTTTCAGGCAGGCTGGTAAATTACTAGTAGTGTTCCCCATCATGAAATATGGCTCACAGAAACTAAAGGACACAACTACTGGGGAAAATGTTATAATTGGATTACAACTTTGTATCCCAAAGTGAACGTATTATTTAAATATAGGAAAGAGCTTGAAAATACAAGCTGGATAAAAAAAAACTATGGTGGATAGTTAAGGTAAAATTTTTAAAAATGTATGACTGTAGAAAACACTGTCATTAAACGCTCTCAAAATATCCCCCCCGCCCTGCTATAAGCACACTTCCTGTGGTTGCCATTTTCTTTGTGAAGCAGTTCTGGAAATCTTTTGTAAGTATCTTTTTGTGGTTGCCTCAATATTCTGAATTTGTTCAAAACATTTTTGGAAATTTTTGTCAAATTAAAAACAACATGGTGAGTCCTCATCCACCAGATCTGGTATAGTGTGACTTCTGCCTCAGCCCCAAAGTCAAAAGAACCATGAAAAGTCACCATTTTGATTCAATTCAGGATATTTAGGAAATGATCACATGATTAAAGACATTCACAAAAGAGGGCTTCCAGAACTACTTCAGAAAGAGACAAGAATGATGAAATAAGTATGTTCAAGGAGAGGAGGAGGAGGATTTTTTAGGGGAATTAATAGTAGATGTGTCTTATACTATAATAATTTTTAAAAAAAACCTTTAAAGTCACCACAGTCTTTGATCACCCCTTGTACCAACTGAGATGAAGGAACAACTGGTCTCTATGTACTGTGTTAGATGCTATTATTTTAGCATGTACTCCTTCAACTTATTAAGAGAAGCAGGATGTGTGTTATGTGCTATCCATAATAGTGTGTGTTATATTTTATATGACTGGCAACACCAAAGGTTTATTTACAGAATAAACCAAAACCTGTGAATAATGGAAACTAGTTATGACATTGTGAGACCACAGGAATTTTCAAAGCTCTTGCATAGTCTTGGGGACAATGGTGATGCATGGACTTCATCCCTGGCCAAATATAATTGCATGGTGCATCTCTGTCTATGGACAAGCTGTAATAATGTGGCCGAAGTTCTAGAGAGCAGAAGCATCACTGACAACACAGCTGGTTGGTTTTTTGTGTGTTTTTTTCCTCAAAATTCAAGTCATAGACTGGGGCTAACCTTCTCCACTCGCAAAGGATGCAGAGATGGAACCAGACTCTTGAAGTTCTGGCAAGTTGGGAAGAGTGTTTTGCAAATCTGTGTATCCAAACACATCTTGAATTCTCATCCTAGTTATTTGAGACTCAAGACAGGATGGGCCCAGGGTTTTATGTAGCAGCAGGTGGAAAAGAGGAAGAGAAGAGAGAGGAGGAGGCAGGGAACACAATCTCAGCCCTGCCAGTCCATCCCTGGGACAAGCAGCCCTCCACACTGTGTGAAAGGAAGTCCTGCCCAGGGAGAGGCCCAATCTGTAGACCTCCCAAGGGAGGACAGTGCACAAAACCCCAACCATCAAGCAAAGACCTGCTCCTCTTCATAAAATGCAACTAACTGCCCACAAATCAGCTGGGCTTCCTCTTTAGGCTTCAGACTATAACCGCCATTCAAGAGAACTATCATAGTAAAATAACATTTGAAGGATTTGTCAACTGCTCCATTCCTAGGTAACATGATTCAGTGGAGATTTCTTATGAAATACAGGGATTATTAAAATTAGACAAACTCAAAATATTTCTAAAAATGAAAAATAAATAATTTTAAGAAGTCACTTGCAATTTATCAAGGGAAACAGGAATACAAGCTGTTGTTCAAAGGAGGTAATCATTTACAAAACCTTGGAGAGATATAAAAATGGCAATTTAGCCCAGGATATAGCTCAGTGGCACAGCGCCTGCCTGACAAGTACAAGGTCCTAAGTTTGATTCTTGGTACAAAAAAGAGACAGGGAGAGAGAGAGAGAGAGAGAGAGAGAGAGAGAGAGAGAGAGAGAGAGAGAGAGAGAGAGAGGTTTGAGCAGTGGCTCACAGCCAATTTTATATCATTTGAATTGAGAACAAATTGTGCCTCCCCGTCTATGCTTAGAAAATAACATCCTGCCTGAATGAGAGAATAGGTAAGTGATTCATGAGGTACTTTTGAAAAGACTCTGCCTTCTGGAAAACAAACGAGGAACAATCAATGAAACTGCTGTAAACAGTGAATATTAAAATTCAGGGAAGAAAATCCAGGCCAATATAAATTGCAACATGAGCACAACATGAATAAGTGAGATAATGTCAGATCAATACTTATCTCAGGCTCTTTGTACTAAAATGACCATAACTAAGTGTTCTTGTTATTTTTCCAACATAGATGAATAGCTACCAGTGACTTGAACTTGAAGCTATTTTGTCTTTCTTTGTGTTTAATGCACTTAATAAACGACCAAAATCTCAAAAAAAAAACACCCACCAAAGGGAACTCTCCTAGCTACCTAGAACCTTCCAAGTTTAGAAAGACTGAGGTATCTGAACTGAGCCTTAAGAATATGGTATTTCAATCCAGCTGCTGTGCTTGGGATCAAGGAGGTACCATCTGTCAGCAGTAACTTTTGAGATATACAAGTGATGCCTGCATCTAGCACTGCATCAGCTCCTTAATGTATGAAATACTGGACCCATGGCCACTTTTGTGTGTGTGTGTGTGTGTGTGTGTGTGTGTGTGTGTGTTTTCCTGACACATAGCTCCTAAATTTCTTAATTTTCTGAGCAATCAGAGTACTGGGAGCATCTTTTGATCTAATAGTTATTTCTGACCTGTGGCTCCTGATACCAAGATCTTAATTTCTTAGAGTTTCCTGGGGGATAGGTGCATTATGTATTCTAATGAGATGACTCTTGGTGGGCTCCTGAATAAGGGCTGGTCACCAGAAAGACCAAGCTGTGATGAGAAATTTCTCCTCTATCTTCCAGAGAGCGGAGATGGCCTCTGTGATAGTCACCAAATAATTCCTTATCTTCAGGATTTTGAGAATTCTTGGTTTCTGAACATGTGGAGATCCCAGGAGGGCGAGGCACCCAGATGGGCCTTGGAGGCTTCATTTTTTTCCTTCATACCTTGCCTTGTGCGATGGTTCCATCTGGCCACTCATCTGTATCCTCTATAATGTCCTTTGTCATAAACTAGCAAATGCAAGTAAACTGTTTCCCTGAGTTCTGTGAGCCATACTAGCCACTTAATTGGACCTAAGAAAGGGACTTGGGGACCTCTAATTTATAGCTGATTGGTCAGAAGTTCTGGGGACCTGGACTTAGGACTGGCACCTGAAGCAGGGGCAGTCACATGGAATCACCTCGCTCTGGGGGATTTGATCTAACTCCAGGTAGATGGTGTCAGAACTGAAGTACAGAAGACCCAGTTGGTGTCTGCTGGACCACTGCTCACTGCATGAGGGGAAACCCACACATCTGGTGTTTGAGAGTGTACTGAACGGTGAGTGTGAGAGTACAAAAAACAACATAGCTTTTCCCTCTCTAAAGCAGGGGTCCAGTGGCACATTCCCTGGGTAGAGTGGTGATGTGAGCCTTCAGCAGAGTACTACGTTCAGCTTTTCTTGCCAAAACCTCTCTCCCTGACACCAGTAGCCCATGTGACCCCTGGAACGGCTTGTTTTTAGTTTTAATTTTATAGAAAAAAAGATAAAACAAAATCTTGTAATAAAATAATAGGAGGATATTTCCATTCCAGAGGCAGCAAAAAAAAAAGACTCTAAAATAATAGGAGGATAACAATAGTTAATGCATTAAATATTGTTGTTGTTATTATTATTATTATTTTGGTTTTTGGTACCAGGAACTGAACTCATCATCTCATGCTTGCCAGGCAGGTGCTGTGCCTCTGAGCTATATACCCAGCCTCACACTGACATCTTTAAAGTACTTGCTCAGGGTAAAACATGTAGGTGTAAAAACTTCTCCAACTGATATTAACACAAGCCTTTCTTTTTAATAAACTAAAAGCCAGTAATAGTATAACTGACTTGCATTTTTTTCTCTTTTCCCTACTGTCCTTTTCACTCATCCTAAGTCCTTTTTTCCTTTCAAACAATTTCTTCCTATTTCACAATATCTATTGCACATTTTAGACTTTATTTACACTTTCAGTTCCCACACCAAGGAGACAATTTGATGTTTACACATGTGAGTCTCATTTATTTCACTTATGAGCATGGTCTCAAATTGCATCCATTTACCTACAAAAGCCTTGAGTTTATCCTTCTTTATGGCCAAGTAGTATTCCATTGTATAAAAAGATCACATCTTTATCCATTCCTCAGTTGACTGGCATTTGGGTTGTTTTCTTTTTTTTCTTAATCAGTACCAGGGATTGAACTCATGACCATGTGCTTGCAAGGCAGCAGTCCCCAATTCCCAATTTGGGTTCTACTTTTGAAGTAGATAAATCCCCAGTCCCCAATTTGGGTTGTTTTCAAGATTTAGCTATTATAAATTGTGCTGCTATAATTATGAGTGCACATATATCACTAATTCTCCTGGGTAGGTAACCAGAAGGGGAATAGCCAAGTCAAATATGGCTAATTATAGTTTTTTTTTTTTGAGCAATCTCAACATTGATTTGCAAGGTCATTGTACCAGTCTTCACTCCCACCAGCAGTGCAGAAAGGTTCTGTTTTCCCCACAACCCCTACAGCATTTGTTATTGGTTAATTTCTTGATGATAGCCTTTCTTTTTGGGATGAGATGGAATCTCACTGTTGTTTTAATTTGTAGCTCAAGAATAACCAAGTGATGTTGAATATTTTTTCAAGCATTTATTTGCCATTTTTATTTCTTCGTCTGAGAAGTGCTTATTAATCTCAAATGCCCATTTTTTTTTATTGGGCGGTGATCAAACTCACTACTGTGCTTGCAAGGCAGGCACTTATGCTGCTGAGCTAAATCCTCAGCCCCTCAAATGCCCATTTTTAGATTGGGTCTTTGAATTTGGGGGTCTGACATTTTCAGTTCTTTATGTGCTCTAGATAGAAGTCCTTTTGTCTGAGGCACTATTGACTAAAATCTTTTCCCACACTGTGGGTTGTCTTTTCATTCTGTTGGTGATTTTTTTTAATGTATAAAATCTTTTCAAGAAGATGAGATTCCAGGCCAGGGATTTAGCTCAGCAGCTCAAGTGCTTACCTGGTAAGTGCAAGGTCATGAGTTTGATCCTGGTACCTAAATAAATAAATAAATAAATAAGATCTCAGTTGTTGATTCTTTGAAGTATTTCCCATGCAGTATGAGTTTTGTTTACTAACTTACTATGTATACCTACATTTTCAAGATTACTACCTACTCTGTCTTTTAGTTGATTTAGAGCTTCTGTTTTAATATTTACAGTTTTGATCTATTTTGACTTTAGTTTAGTGCACGATAATAGATCTGGATCTAGTTTTAGTCTTCAGTATGTAGAGAGCAAGTTTTTCAGCACCATTTATTAAAGAGGCTTTCTTCCAGTGAACTTATTTGGCCCCTTTGTCAAAGATAATGTGGCTGAGAGTGTCTGTAGTTGTGTCCCCATCTTCTAATCTGTTCCCACTGGCCCTCAGATCTGTTCGTTTGTTTGTTTTTTTTTTTCCAGTAACATGCTGATTTTAATCACAATAGCTGTGTAGTATAATTTCAAGTCAGGGATTGTGATGTTTCCCCTCTTGCCTTTGTTGCCCAGGATTGCCTTTGCTATTCTAGGTCTTTTCTGGTTCCAAATGAACTTTAGAAATGTTTTCTCTAGTTCTGCAAGGTATGTTGATAGTATATTGTTTGGGATTGAATTAAATCTGTATAACAATTTTGGGAGTATGGCTATTTACACAATGTAGGTTCTTCCTATGCACAAGCAATGGACATCTTTCCATTTTCTGATGTTCTCTTTGATCTCCTTTTTCAGAGTACTGTAATTTTCAATAAATAGATCTTTTACTTCCTTTGTTAGATAGACTTCTAAGTATTTTCATTTTTTGGATGCTATTGTGAAAGGTGTGGTTTTCCTAATTACTCTTTCAGTGAGTTTGTTGTTTGTGTACAGGAATGATACTGATTTTTGAGTGATGACTTTGTATCCAGCTATGCAACTGAATTTGGTTAATAAATCTAGAAGTCTTTTGGTGGAGTTTATGGAGTCCTCTATGTAGTGTGTCATGTCATCTGTGAATATTGATAACTTCTTCCTTTCCTATCCTTATTCTTTTTGTTTCTCTCTTTTGTCTAACTGTTATGGCTAGTGTTTCCAGAGCTACAGCAAATAGGAGTGGTGATAGTGGACATCTTTGTCTTATTCCTGATTTTAGAGTGAAAGCTTTCAGTTTCTGTCCATTTAGTATGATGTTGGCTGTTGCTTTATCATGGATGGCTTTTATTTGATTGATAAACTAAGGTAAAGACCATCTGTTCTGATTTTCAGTAGTTTTTATCATATTAGACTTTGTCAAAAGCTTTTTTTTTTTTTGCTTTTTTAAAAAAATGACCATATGATTTTGTCCTTGGCTGTGTTGATATGGTGTATTACAGTTATTGATTTGCATATGTTGAACCAACCCTGCATTCCTAGAATGACTCCCACTGAATCATGGCACATAATCTTCTGATAATTTGTGGTATTCTGTTTACCAGTATCTTACTGAGGATTTTTACATCTGTGTTCATTAGAGAGACTGACCTGTAGTTCTCTTTTTTGGTTGCGTCTTTCTCTGGTTTTAGTATCAGGGTAATACTTGCCCTAAGAATCAGTTAGGAGGATTATTTCCCTTTCAATTTCATTAAAGAGTCTGAAGAGTATTGGCATCAAATCTTCTCTAAATTTCTTGTAGAATTCAGTAGTGAATCCATTAGGACTTGGGATTTTCTTTGTTGATAAGTTTTTAATTACATTTTCAATTTCATTAACCACCTTTTTAATTATTCAGAATTTTTACATCTTCTTGGTTCAGCTTTGGTAATTCATGTTTCTAGGAATCTATTTCTTCTGTATTTTCCATCCTATGAAAGCAAAGACTCTTGAAGTAGATTTTGATGATCCTCTGAATTTCTACAGGATCTATAGTGGTTTCACCTTTTAATTACTCAATGCATGAATCTGAATTTTTCATTCCTTTTTTTGATAAGATTGGCTAGGGGTTTATCAACGCTATTTATTCTTTCAAAGAACCAACTCTTTACTTCATAATTCTTGTATTCTTTTCTTAGTCTCAATTACATTAATTTATGCTCTGATCTTTTTTCCTCGCTTCTGTGGGCTTTGAGTTTGACTTGTTCTTCTTTTTTTAGAAGCCTGAGGTGTAGCATTAGATTGCTTATTTGCTTGTACTCCGTTTTCTTGATGTGAGAGTTCACTACTATAAATTTCCCTCTTAGGTCTGCTTTCATTGAATCCCACAGGTTCCAGTATGTTGTATTTGCATTTTCATTTGATTGTAGATAGTGTTTAATTTCTTCTTTAATTTCACTTGTGGCCCACTGGTTGTTCAGGAGGGTGTTATTTAATTTCCATGAGTTTATGGAATTTTTGCAATTTCTTTCACCATTAATTTACAACTTCATTGCACTATGGTCGGATAATATACATGGGATAATTTCAGTTCTTTGGCATTTACTTAAGAATGTTCTATGGGCTAGTATATGGTCTATTTTAGAGAACATCTTGTGTGCAGCTGAGAAGAATGTGTGTTCTGATGGTGCTAGATGGAACACTGTAAACATCTACTAGGTCCATTTGTTCACAGGTTTCATTCAGTTTTGTTATTTTTTTGCTGATTTGTTGTCTGGTTGCTCTATATATTTGTGACAGTAGGGTATTAAGGTCTACCATTAGAACTGTGTTATTGCAACAGTGGGGGTATTAAAGCCCCCCCATTATAATTATGTTATTGATCATTTGATTTTTCACGTCTATTAATATTTGGCATATATAGTTGAATGTTTTTATTTTTGGTGCATACATATTTAGGATTGTTATCTCTTTCTCTCAAAATTTCTCCTAACAAGTATGTAGTGATATTCTTTATCTCTTTTGATCATTCTTGGTTTGAAGTTCACATTGTCTGCTAACAGAATTGCTACCTCTGTTTTTTCCTGGGTTCCTACTGCATAGAGTATTGCTTTCCATCCTTTGAATTTTAGTTTATGAATTTCTTTTTAAATGAAATGTATTTCTTGTATACAGCATATTGTTGGATTTATATACATTCTGCCAGTATCTTTCTTTTGATTGGTGAATGAAAGTCATTCCTAGCCTCCCTAGGAAAAGAATGCTCTTCAGGGATGTCCTCTGTGTGTAGGAGGTTCTTGGTTTGTGTCTGTCCCAAGATCCTATTGGTGAAAGTCATTCACCAATCAAAAGGCGATAGTTATAAAAGATATGTATTGGCTTATCTTTGTCATGTTATTTTCCTGCAGTTGGTTCCCTGCTTTTCCCCTCTGTTTAAATATTTGCCCTCTTGATGGTTTCTTTCTGTTGTTGTTCTTAGAATTGTGGTCATTTTTGTCTTTGTCTATAGTATCTGTGTACCCTTTGTAATGTTGGTTTGGTGGTCATAAGGTCATAAATTTCAATTGTTCTTTTTCAAGGAAGTATCAATTTTTTCCACTAATTTTAGAAGATAATTTTGCAGAGTACATCAACCTGGATTGGAAATTTTATTTTGTTTTTCTGTTTGTTTATTTTTTTCAGGACTTGAAATACTTCAGTCCAAGCTCTTCTTGACTTGAGGATTTGTGGTGAGAAGTCTGCTGTGAGTCTGATAGGCTTTCTTTAATATGTTATCTGATATACTTATCTGTATATCAGATTCTTTTCCCATGCTCGAGAAATTTTCTGCTATTACTTCTGCAAATAGTTTTTTATATCATTTGTGTTGACTTCCGCTTTCTTCATTGACACCAATGAATCTTACATTATTTTTCTCTGCATCACCTTGCCACTGTTGGATTATTTACTGATCCTGTGTTATTTTTAAGAGATATTTCCATTCATGATCACTAGCCACAATCCTTTGTCTTCAAAGTCGGAAAGTCTATCTTCAGTTTTGTTCAAGTGTTTTTGCCAGCTTTCAATAAAATTTTTAATTTCCTGGCTATCTGTCTCAGTCTGTTTCATGCAATTTATTTCTTTCCTATATTGATCATTTACAGTTTCCATACTTCTCCTATCATCACTTTTTTTAACCTATCTCTACTCTAGATTTGCTGAGAAATTCCTTTATCAATGTTGACATCTCTTCTTTTACTCGAGAGATTATTTCTAATCTGATTTCTGCTAAAGCCTCATGGATTTATTTCTTTACTTTAGTTGCTATCATTTCAGAAATTTCAAATGTGTGTCTTCCATTTTCCTCTAGATCATTGTCTCCTGGACTTGTTTTGGGTGTCCCTGAGGTCTAAGGTTTCATTTTACTTCTGTGTCTTGTTATTTCTTAGTTCAAAAATTTTTATGTTGTTTTCCATGCTGACTCTTTTTTTTTTTTTTTTTTTGGTAAACTCACAACCTCATGCTTGCCAGGCAGCGCTTAAGCCACTGAGCTAAATCTCCAGCCCCATCCATGCTGACTTTTGAGAGTTTTTGCAATCAGTAGTTTTATCACTAGTATCAAGGCCTCCCTAGGGAAAGAATGCTCTTCAGGGATGTCCTCTGTGTGTAGGAGGTTCTTGGTTTGTGTCTGTCCCAAGATCCTATCTTCCAAATTAATTAAGAGTGAGATGCTGGTATCTGTTTGGCTCAGTCTCCAATCCCTTGGTGCTGGGGTGTGTTGAGATTATTACCCCAGAATGTCCCAGTATTGTTACAGGAGTGAGAAATACTGATTAAAACATATATGACATCCCAGCTAAAGTAGTTTAATTATCAGTAATAATAGCATCAAGTACAGTTTAGAAACTGACAAACTGTGGTAACTATTAATTTTGTACCTTTAACCAGAGAAGCAATCTACAGTTATATAACAGAACCAATCATAAATTGGGAGCTAGTATGCAAAGTGTTTCCCCTTGGTAGAGTGGTTTTACTATGTGGTGGGGAAATTTAAGAAGGGAAGGGGATAGAACAGATATAACTGAAAAGAAATAAAGTAGAAGCCAGAATGGAGATGAAGGATGATCACATAAACTTTGGGAAACTAGAGAAGAGGGTAGAGGGGGAAAAAATGAAGGAATAAGCAAGGGATTATTGAAGTTGACCAGAACAATTACAGAGACTGTTCAGTCATATGAAATTATGATGAAGTCTAGAGAGGTAATTGAGGAAAAGGGGAAAGAAAATGAATAGAGTAGAGCAAAAATGCAGATAAAGGACAAAAATAAAAAAGGAAAGGTAAATAAACTAGCAAAGAAAGAAGAAATAAAATAAAATAACAAAATTCCTCTGGTGTCCATCAAGAGTCCAAAACTACTGGATAACAATGCCAAGCCTGCTGTGGAGTTTGTGGTGGATTTTAAACTGATCTTGACCTCCAGTTGTGGGGGCCTATGGTGAGCGTCTTCAGCTAGTACTTTCTGTATATCCCCTAGCAGCCTCTCACCCCTTACCTTGTTTCTCTTGGTGGCATCTCTCTCCCATCTGCTGTGCTGTTTTCAGACCCAGACAGGGCTATTCCCAGACCTATGCACCATTGGTTCCTCCTGGTTTTAGCTCAGCCTTCTGTGTTCCTCTTTCCACTGGCAAGTCTCTGTCCTCTCAGGTCATTTGTTGCAGGGTGGTGTGGGATGCTGTGACATGGTCTGGTCCCCTGCTCCTTCTGCAGTCCAAGGCTGCTCAGTCCCAATTCTTACTCCACTGCCAAGGTAGAGTGATAACTTCCCACTCATTGCTTTATAAGTCCATCACCCACCTCTGCTGTAGTCAGTAACTTACTCTGGCAAGATGGGTTGCGTGCTGTGGGGTGTCTTTCTGCTGCTGTCCCTAGCATGGGGAAAGCCTGGGGCTGCACAGTCCCAAGGTACAAGGCTGGCTAGCATCCCACACCTCTCTAATCACAGGTCATGGGGGAGGGGTTAGCTGTTTCATTTATTATGTACCCCTATAGCCTTTAATCTTGTTCCTGGTGGTTTCAGTTAGTGCTGTGTTTTAGTTGAATTTCTCTGAGTAGCTCTGAAGAAGGCTCCTCCTTTATTCAGCCACACTGCAAGTCTCAGCACAGCATATGCTACCATGATATTAAAAGGAGTAACAAGGAATGAGCTGCAGCAGGGATGGGAACTGGGCTGCTGTGCCCCAGAGATCTGTTTCTACTCTTGACCGCCTATGGCATGCATGGCTCCTTCTGCAGCTGCAGGTGGGCTCTGTGGCTCTGAGCCCTGTAGTCCCTGTTCTGAGGGCCAGGAGGCAATTGTTCCATGTGGAGATGCTCAGTGTTCCCAGCACAGCCTCAACAGACCATGTTGTCCTCATTTGTGCTTAGTACTGCTGAGCTCAAGTATTACTAAAACCAAAGAACACATGCAGCTAACAATGGGTTCACGAATAGGATTACCATGCTTAGAGGCCAGAATTCCTGGTTTTAAAAAGTTTATTCAAAATGCTTTAGCAAGAAAAAAAAATGAGTAACTCTCTCTTTCTCCCTCTCCCTCTCCCCACCTTACTCTCCCCCACCTTTGGTACAGAGGATCAAACTCATGACCTCACACTTGCCAGGCAGGCACTGTAAATATTTCTTTCTGATAGAAAGAGAAGTTTAGACTTTAAATGTTTTAGATGTATGAAATGGCTTACTCATTAATTTCTGTTACATGACAAAGGAAACTCATATAGACTAAACTCAATTCTTAAATGATACTCCTTTCTGTTTGAGAATTTCATAAAGAAGTATAATTTTGTATTCTATATTTATAAATTCATTTTAATATTAGGGTTCTTCCAATGTTCTCATTTTCTATAAATATAATAAAAACAATACACAATAATTTATTCTCTACTCTTAAGTATTAGAAATACTAATAGCACCAGATGATAATATGTCAAGAAAATATAGGTATGGGGCCAGGAATTTAGCTCAGTGGCATAGGTGCCTGCCTGGCAAGCATGAGGTCATGAGTTTGATTCCTGATACTATATATATATATATATATATATATATATATATATATAAATCATCCCTTAGCATGACATAACATATTTACATAAGGTGTTCAAGCCAGTATACCCAGGGAAGTATCTGGACTTAATAGTTTACTTTTAAAAAACAAAATGAAAATTGAATAAGCTTTTACATACAAAAATTAAGTAACTGAGTAAATGCTTAGAATTTCAGGGTTTCATATGAGTAGCCTTATATAGAAGTTGAAATAACCAACATTTCTGCTACAGAATTTTTTGTTTTGAGACAGTGTCTCACTATGCAGTTCAAGCTGAACTTGAACTCACTTTGTAGCCCAAGATGGTCTCAAATTTGCAGTGATACTCCTGCCTCAGCCTCCCAAGTGCTGGGATTACAGACATATGCCACCACGTCCATCTATTTTTTTTTAAACACAGTAATTTTTGTGCCTTTATATTTTTATTGATGTAAATGGGGGGAATTTCCCATCAGTTTTACACATAGAACTTTAAATAATAACTAATTAATGACAATTATCAAGAGTATTGGGTATTTTAGAATTCAATGTCCCAATAAGGGGGAAAGTATATACTAGTGCATTGCACCAATAAATGCCACTCAATTAGAATATCCTATTAAGCTCATATACATGAAAGTACTTTGACTTAGCTAACAGACACACAAGAGATTCTGTATTTTTATATGCAGTAAATTATGCCTCATACTTTTAAAACTTTTTCTTAAGTCTTTGGCTTACAATCGAGGCAAACAATATGTACACTGCTGATGTTGACAGGAACTATGAAGCTCTGTTAGACATTTGAAATAAATTCACCCACTCCTTACCTCACCTGGGATAATTATGGGTGGGAGCTGGTAAATTCAACATTCATCCACTTGCCATTTTTACTTGGTCTTTCTTCTGACACAGCATGGTGGTATTTACTGTTAAGGGTAATGTTCCTTTTCGAAATAATACAAGAAAAACAGCCAGAAATTATAAGCCACAGGGGAGAATTGGAGTACAGATAGGAAGCCTGGGAACCTTAGCACCTTTCATAGGAACCAGCCTCCCCGGAGACTCAGCCCCTCTGTGGTCTCTGTTTCCTTGTTTCCTCCTGAAGTTCCTTCTGTGTGTTAGTCAGGAGAGTCCTTGTTTATCTCCTGACTATGGATGGGTAAGACAAAAGCAAACATCTAACCAGCTCAATCAGAAAACTATCAAATAATTTCAAATATGATTTCCATACACAGCCTTGTTTTGTTTTGTTTTTGGTGTCAGGAATAAAACACAGGGCCTCCAGCAGGCTAGAACAAATGCTCTATCACTGTTATTCTTTAAGTAATTCTTTCAAGAAACTATGCCCTGAAAAGCTATAGAAAGAGGAGATAAATGATTGCAGGCAAAATTTAAGCAAGACATATGAAGAATTTCAGGGAGATAGACTGATCATACATTGCAACTGAATGCAGAGCAGGCCATGAGAGAGCTACTTACCATACTTTTAAATATTTATTAAAATATGATAGTCTATTTGTTGGATGATGATAGCAGTTTGACTATAGGCAAGGCTCTAGACCAATGGCTACTGGATAAAAAAATGCTTTCTATGGTACTGGGGGTGTGGCTCAGTTGTAGATAGCGTGCTGAGCATGCATGATGCCCTGGCTTCAATCCCCAGTGCTTGGAAAAAAATCTACAGTCTATGATTATCTATGAAATACTTCTGACCTATCTTTAAGAGCCAGTAAAACAAATTTGTGTTCATAACAGATATTCTAGGCATAAAATACTTAAAGGTTGATGTACCTATAATTTTCAGTCCAATTGAATGTAGGAATCAACGGAACAATGCATTTCCCATACTGTTTCCCAAGCATAATAGATTCAAAAAAGAAAAATCACTTTTCCCACATCAGTAAGAATGCCTTAAATGCATTCCTCAGACTTAAATGTATTCTGGTTTATTTTCTATTCATTTAGTTCTTTCATTTGCCAAAGGATTGTCTCATAACACACCAAAAATGTATGAAACAAATGGATGCATAAATAAGTGAACATAACTAATAATTATACTCTGGAATATCTATGGTAGAAATTTTAAAAGTCACACACTTAAAATCCCCTGTAAGGTAAATATTCCTTTGTTCTTCTCAGTTCTATCATAGAGAACTAAGTTGTTACCTGTTACCATTTGTGTCCAGATGTCCCTGCAAAGCCTCATGCAGTCAGAGTTTTCTTCAGGGGTGGCTGAATTTAGAGTAAATGACTGCTTTGTACTGCAATGCTAGGATTAAGGTGGATGATTGTTGGATCAGTCCACAGATTGGATCAGCACCTCCCTAATCCCTGTAGACTGGATATAATATAAAAGGGGTAGAAAGAAGTGGTTGTCTCTCTTTCTCACTTTCTGCTTTTGCTATCTTTCATTGCCATGAACTATGGCCCCTCTACCATGCCACCTTGTCTTGGAGCCAGCCGGTTATGGACTGAAAGCTCAGAAACTGTGAGCTTAAATAGACCTTTCCTCCTCTAACTTTGGGTGTCAAGTATTTTGTCTCAGAAACAACAAAATAACTAAGACATTACCTGACTCATGACTCATGGCATTTTAAAAAAGGAAATGCTGAACTACTTTAAAAAGATTTCAGATGAGAGAAGAATCAAGGGAGAAACTTAGATAAATCTGGAGTAGAAACAAATGCTTTTTGCTAAGAGCTCTCATTCTTCCTCTAATTATTTCAGGCAGAAATGTCTCCCCCTACATAGCTCGGTTGGAGCCCAGTTATCACTGCCTTGGAATTTAACACTGAATCTATTCTACTTTTTTCCTACATGCAGTTATCAAAATATTACTAACTTTATTTTGGCTTCCTTCCTATTGCCTATCTTCTCCCTATAAATCAAGGTGATCACTGTTCCCACAACTTTATCTAGTTCCAATCTTTTGTCTTCTGGTAGGTAAAGGAAACCAGTCATCTAAAAAGGCACATCTTAATCTTCTCCATCATAATGAGCTTTATTCTGGGAGAATCATATTGTTTTTCTAAGGACAGACTTTGTTGTTAGAATTTTTTGAATGTAATATGCTATGTCCCAGTATAATCAGCTCTTGGCAGCATCTTTTCTGAAGTCCAGCTCTTTGATATATTTTTAGATTCATAGATGCATAAGAGATCATACCCTGTTTAATCAAGATACTTCTAAGTGTCCTATAATTCAACACAATGCTTATAAACTAATGTTTCTCAAAGTGTCTTTTTTAGTACATGTGCTGCTGAAGCAAGCACTCTGAAAGTATCTTGCTGGGCTACTACTTCTATTTCTTCTTTATTTTAAAGAGAATAAAATCAAACAAAACAAAATGGAATAAAGCTAATTAGAACAGAGCAATGAAAGCAATACAGAACTTCAAAACAAGATAATAGGAAATTAACAATGGCTACCATAATGTCTTTTTTTTTTCTTTAAAATAGCCAACCATATCATCGTCCATAATAAAATTTCTAGAAAGTAAAACCAATCAAAACAAAAGAATGAATGTGCATTTTAAAGAGAATAAAGCCAAACAAAATAAAGCTAATAAAAAAACAATGAAAGTGATAGAAGATTTCAAAACAGGATAATAAGAAATCAACAATGGCTACCATAATGCCTCTTGTTATCTTCCGAATTGCTGCCCATACCCTCAGACATAATAAATTCAAACAAAACAGAATACAATGAAACCAATAAAAGAGAACATTGGATATAACAAAACAATTTTAAAAAACAATAAAACAGAATAAAACAAAATAGGGAGAAATATTGGATTTCAAAACCAAGACAGGAGATCCCCCATGTTTGCTATGTTGCATAGTGTTATCCTCTTAGTAGATTCACAGACTACTGGCCTTAGGCTTGCAGTCAATTAAACAATGGAATCATTAAGTTGGTACCTCAGATGCTATTCAGTCTGTCCTCTGAATCAGCCAGTAGTTTACTGAGGGTGTGTGGGGGGTAGGTGTTCTTCTCACCCAGCCTCTGTACCAGTTGGCTCATGAGAAGGGTGAATTGGCTTCTTGTTCTTCTTACTCCTTCCAGGCCCAGCATGGCTTTTGACAACTCACAGGAAGGGCAAATTTGGCTTTTTCTCCTCCCAGGACCCACATAGCTTGCACCAGGTCGCAGGAAGGGCAAACTGAATTCTTGTTCTTCTTGTTACTCCTTCCAGTCCCCGTATGGCTTCTGCTGACACACAGGAAGAGCAAATTGGCTTCTTGTCTCTATCACTATTTCTTTATGGCCACATACCAATATTTTTTGTAACATGTAATGAAATTTAATTACTAGAAAATGACACTGGATAAGTGAAAAATCAAACTGCTATTAAAAAATCAAAAAGTTTACTCTCAATACTGTAACCAACCAGCTGTAGTCAATAAGATATTCTGTTTTTAAGCACATTAGGTAAGTACTGGGGTAGCTGATAACAGAAGCCAGTGACTTCATCTGACCAGCACAATCTATTCACAGAGCTATCAGTGGTGTTTCTAGGGTTGGTGCTGTTAGCCAGGTAACAATATGCAACACAAACATTTCACACTTTGTTCCCATTGTAACAGATTCATTTTTGTTCCATACCTTCCCAGTGGACTGAGCTTGTGTATGTGTATTGTGCATGTGTGTGTACATACACACTCATTTTCATATACATATTTCTATATTTATTGAAATGCATGAATTCTCGTCAATAACTTCAATTATTCCTTTCTGTTCTTTCTCCCTTTCAATACTTGTAACTCCCTTCTCCTATAGCAAGAAAGATGGTTCCCACTTCTCTTACTAAATGTACTTGCTTGATCAATTTCCCTGTATGTAACCTATCTTGCGTTGCTGCTATTGTCCCCTACTCTTTGTATATACCTTTCCACTTGGGCCCTGTGATGGCTAATTGATTAATTGTCAACTCAAATGGGAAACACTCAGCTGAACTGAGTCAGCATAGTTCTGGGCATGGAAGGCCCACTTTAAGAAAGGTTGCTGTCAGAATGCTATAAAAGAAGAAGAGAGAAGGATTTCAGCTGATTTTTCTTGGAGGAGCTTCAGTCTTTGCCCTGGTCTTGGGCATTGTTTCCTGGCTTTTGGTGCAGATTCTTCAGCTTCTGGCTCCAACCTTTTGGCCTGCCAGTGCAGATCCCTCAGATCCTTGAACCTTTAGATGTAGATCCATGTGGGACGTTGCTGTGGGCTCCAGGCCTTTGGCTGGATCCTTTGGATCTCTAGCATGCAGAAAGATCTTTCACATTTTTCCATGTTTGTCTCTGTAGATGGCCTTGTAGGCCAATCTTGTAAATTTCTGTGTCCAGCTTTAAATCTGACTCAGAACATGTGCAGTCTTGGGGAGCCTTGCCCCAACCCTGCAAGCTCTTATAGCACTAACTACCACACAGCTCAATACCTCAACCTAGCTCAGCCCTTGAAATAGATGCTCTGCTTGTTCTGCTAAGGTTCTGGCATCTCTTGCTAGGTCTGTCCTTCCTCATGAATGCCTTCCTTGCCCTTGCCCTTGCCCTTGCCCTATTCAGAGGGAGGTAAGAGCATCATACAATCCTTGATCCTAAACCGCAGGGTCCAAAGCATCTTTACAAGAGCACAACGATGCAGAATTTGGCACACAGAGTGAATATTACCTCGTTTCCCTTTTGTTATTTTTCTTTGTTGTATAGCTCTCTCTAGAGTCATCAATAAGAGGAACAGGGCAAGAGGAAAGAATAATTGGCAGGACAGATTAAGAATTCTGAACTATTGAGTATAATGACCCTAATTTAAGCCATAAAATGATAAAAATGTAAAAAAATACAGAATTCTCATTGTATGATAATATAGGAGATATATTAAATAGTCTTTATTATGCAAAACACCATATGGAGCCCTATGATATATATAAAAATATTTAGGTTCACACACAATCTAGAAGATAATCACAATGGCCATATATGATGGGTGAGAACTGCTTTTACTAATAGCTTTTTAATTTTCATCCCACAGGCTCAGCAGCATAAGCGCCTGCCTTGCCAGTGCGTGGTCGTGAGTTTGAGCCCCAGTACCAATAAAAAACAAAACAAGGGCTGGGGATTTAGCTCAGCAGCATAAGCTCCTGCTTGCAAGTGCGAGGTCGTGAGTTCAATCCCCAGTACAAAAAAAAAAAAAAAAAAAAACAAAGAAAAATTTTTTTTATCTTAACACTATAATCATACACTCTTCATTTTGTTACTCCACATAATCTTAGAAACACTTCAGCTTCCAAAGGAAAGGCAAGTGAGAACTGGAGGTGCAGATTAGTGATAGAGCATTTGATTACCACTAGGTTTAGGTTTCATCCCTGAAAATTAAATAAAGATACAAAGCAAGAAGAATTTCCTCTCGTGAATAGGCCTGCTATAACTTTTGTGTTGGCGTCATAAACTATGAGATTATGCTGCTGCTATTGCCTTGGTTTTCAGGTCTGCAAATGAAAACTGAACTGAAGATACTGCTGGTTGGCCAATCAGATTTGAAAGCAAAGGCAGATTTTGCAGAAGATGAAGACCAGACATTGTTAGATTAAAACTTAGGTCAGCCAGTTAAATCTGAATTTCAGATAAGTAATGAATAGTTTTTTAGCATAATCATGTCCCAGATATTACATGGGACATATAGTAAAAACTTAGTTGTTGTTTAGCTGAAATTCAAATTTAACAGTTTGCCCTATATCTTTACCTGCTAAGTCTGGCAATCCTAAGTAAGAAGAAAAGCCAAATGATCTCATTTGCTTGTTTTTCTCAAGTCATGGAACCATCACAACCACTTTACCCAACAAAGACAATGTAACCATGACAAAACAACTGCACAGAGTGGTGAGTTCTTCCAGATATTGATCAGAACTGAAATAAATTGATTTTAAAAAATGAGAGAAACAGATAAGGAAGTATCCCAGCTGTATGAGAAACTGAGGGAGATACACAAGAAGGAAACATGAAGACAAGACAGAACAAAATATGAGGAAAAAGAAGGAAAGAAAGAGGACAGAGGAAGACAGAACAGAAGAAAGATTGAGTCAGAAAGGAAAGGACTTAGCCATTCCCACCACTCAGCAGAAGCAGGATGGAGTCAAAACTCACCAGAAGCGAACCATGTGACCACACCATCTTTCGCTCCAAAGCAAAAAATAGCTGTTATCTCAAAGACGATCATTAGACAATCATCTGATGGAAAATCTAGTGAACTTATTATCCTGTCCTCAGAGGAGTAAGTGGTCAAGCACTTCCATCTATGCTCCATGTAAGTCATAGTCCAGAGCGACATCACACAATGAAAGATTCTTCTGAGTTTAGAGAGTAGGGTGTGGCAAAGCTGGCTGGGGAAGCAGGCCTGATCTTTTCATCACAAAGACCCCAGAGCACCTGTGCTGAAAAGTTCCCAGAGCCCACCGGGTAGACTGGACCTCTCGCGAGAACTTGAGCAGGTTTTCAGTGGGATGGCATGGACCTGACATCAGCCTGAGGCCTGGGATCCCGGCACTGCCTCTCAGGACCAGTATGTAGAAGTTCTCATGGGCTTTCCCGAGACTTGGCATACAAAGAGGGGCGAGCCATGAGGAGTTTGCTAACTGTAACTTTCCATGATAACCCACACTACTTTTCCCAGAGGTAGCAAATACTTTTTACTTCTGCTTTTTCCTTATTTTTCTATTTACTTGGCCCAAGCTTGCTCTGCAGAGCCAGTTTCCCTCCACACTTCACTTTTATTTTCTCAAATAAACTGTGTTACTATTCTTTTGTGTTTGCTTTTGTTTTTTGTGGCCTTTTTTGGTTTGAGTTTTGCTCATGTCATCCAAATCTTTATTTGAGAAGAACCTAAAATCTAACTCCAGAGGGACAGGCCAGGAACTCAGAACCTGGAAACCAGTAGTGGGCAAGCCACATTTAGAAGCAGGCTATCCGATAACACTTCTGCAGCATTCTCTGTATCAGCTGTCTCTGAAATGAGCTTCTCCAGGATAGGTGACAAACCGTGATCACAGAAATTGCAGAAAATGCTGATCCAGAGATTTCTCTCTGATAAAGAGATTAACTACTAGGCCAAAACCTCAAGTAAGTTAAGTACTTGGAGGTATAGGTCAGTTAAGAAACTGTCACAGCAGACACTCTGATATTCATATTTCCTAGGACTGCCAGTATCTCCATTCCTTCCCCGAAGGCAAGCTCTCTGGGTGCAAGATCTCACTACCAGGACACTTTTGAGACAGGGGATTTAAACTGGCTCCTAGGTCCTCCAGTGGACTAAACTCAAGATAACACATTATTTATTTACTTCCTTTCTTTGTCTTAATTGCTTAGCGGTATCCTTGCCCTTGTCTGCCTCTGGGGAACCTAAACTAAAGCAGTTTCTAAAAGTTCACTCTATCTAAATTTCTGACCAATGTAGATTATCACATTTATTTAATAAGTTTCATTTAATTATACTCTGATAATATTTATATTGTGCATTATAATGATAACTGCTATTATATCACTTATTTTTCAAGGAATACACACACACACACACACACACACACATATATATATATATATATGTATATATATATACAGTGGTAATTCAAAATTCTTTCATTCACTTATATTTTCTCTTTTACATAAATTTGTCAACTAGGAAAATATAAACTGATAAGAGAAATGGAACCATTTCCTAGACCATTAAAGGAAATAACTATCACTAGACTGTTAAGAGAAAATGGCAAGTATAAAAACAAAGCTACTTTAAAAAAAAAAAAAAAGTAAGGTCACGAAGACATATAGGAGCCAAAGTTCCGAAGCCTCTGCTGTAATTGAAGTTGCTAATTCTTTTAGCAGATAAACAAGCAAGGTTACCATTGCCTGTGTCCTAATAAACCGCCGCCTAAAAACTGCTCTAGAATTGGTGAGTTCTAAAGGTTTCTTGGTCTAAAAATGTCTTCTTAAATTGGTACAGACAAATCATCTCAGTATTTCAGCCACTGTACTTCTTAAGCAAAGAGGAAGAAAGGGATTTGGGGGAGGAGGAAAATCCCCTTATCCCAGCCTTCTTCATTAAGACATTGTTTCTACGCTAGGAAATTCTCCTTCTTATGAGTTCAGGCTTTCCTGTGACAAAGCCCAGACATTCATTCCCATCTTCCACGTAATCAGGCACCAGTGAGCGAAAAGCCATCCTAATCAGACACATGCAGCTGCTTAGAGCAAAACAGGTGAGCTGCCTAAACTAGGGCTGCACAGATGCATGCCGGGAGAGGTGACCACAGACACAAGAGTTTCCCGAGGATTTTCTGGGGCAGCAGAGTTGACTCCCCAGGGGTGTCCTATGCTAGGACACTACTCTGGGCTGTATCACATCATCTGATATGTTTCCTGTTAGAGTAAATTTCTGTCACTTGCATCTGAAAAACTGATCAATACCTCCTTTATATATGAAGCTACACTGTAAGAAATTTAAAGATGAATTAGATGAACCCTAAAGCAGTTTACAGGATAGTAGGAGACAGAGTAAGTAATCACAGTATTCTGTAGGCTCTGAGGTAACAGAAGAGTGTGAGAGAAAACTTTTAAGACCCAGATGCCTGAAGCTCAAATTCTGGCCCCACTCACAACTGCAAACTGCTTTTCCTCGGACAAACAATTTAACCTGCCTCAGTTTCCTTATCTGTAAAGTGTGACTGCCTTACAAGGTTTTGTGGTGCAGAGTCCTCATTGCTTCCCAAATCTATCCTCTCCTCTCTTGGCATTTCCGGGCCGATGCTGCTTAACTAGATTCTATGTTTCTGTAAAATTTACTTTACAGTGCAGCCACATGACTCAATGTGAGCAAGTGGAATGAGAACAGAAGCAATGCTCACAGCTTCCGCTTTATTGGGTTAACAAGAATTCCTTAGCCTGGCCTTGCACTGTGTCTTCCCTTCCCACACAGCTCTTTGGAAATGATTGTGGGGAAGAGGCAATGGCGATGCTGAGCACTGCTGATGGCAGAGTTGTCCTGCCGGCCTAGGTTCAAGGAGCAGCATCTGGTTTGAAGCAAACACTAAATATGTTTTAGCTAGGATTAGACCCCTATCCCCTTGTAGTATGAACACACTGAAGCCCTAATACATGAACCGAGTCAAATTTATGCCAAAAATGTCAGCGTTAGGATTCCAGCCTCCTCAGTCGATCTACCATAGAACTACACAGGAGTTTCAGAATACAAGTTTCTTGGAGATATATACATGTAATTTTGCACAAGTTTTACACCCACATTAAAATAGCGATGCCCTGACCCATCACACTATCCCTGAGAACTTGTATTTATTAGGGACTGTGGAAGGTTAAGAGGTATCCTTCCATCCCAGGTGTCACTTATTATTTTGCTAGCATGGAAATGATCTGACAGGGAATAGGGGGTGGGTGCTTTTGTCTATTCAGAGTTGGGGCATACAGAGGAGTCTAGGCTCACTGACATGGAGTCCACTGGGGCAGGAAAAAAGTGAGGCAAAGGATCATGGAGCTTTGAAACAGGGATGGGCCACGTGAGCCTCTAGAGCTATGAAGAACAAGGGAGGGACAGCAGAGACAGAACAATAAAGAGAGGAGGTGACAGTCCCAGCGGGGAATCTCAGGTCTAGTGCAGTCTGCCTCAGTCTTTTTCCCCAATGGTATGTACATGTTTATTTTTTATTTCAGTTGAATGTTCAAGAGATCTCCACATAATCTCCTTGAGGAAGTGAACAGTTATACCAGCAGCTCATATCATTTCATTCCATGGTGTTAGCAAGAGGATGTAATCATTGAACAGTTTGCTTTCTTGGACTGACTTTGTACCAGTCCAGGTAGCTTTTCCAGGTTTGGCTGCATGTGGCTGTACAGATGACTTGAGATCAATAACTCTTATCTACAGTGGTGGTGGGGACCTCGAGGATTGCTGTGGAAGAGGAGGAGAGAAGTAGGGTTCACTGAGCACTCCCTACTATACATTTGACATTTACAGCACATTCTTTACTTCCAACAACTCACGACGTTTTATTATCCCAGTTTTGAAGATGAGAAACCTAAATTGCAGAGAAGTTATGCAACTTCCTAAGGGTACAGATTTAGCCAGTGGAGGAATGGGTTGGTGTTCGTGTCCAAACCCCTTTGACCGTGAAGTGTATGTCTTGCCCTTCTCTTTTGTGGGCACACCCTTGAGGGTCCTGCCATCCTGGCAGAACTGAATTTCCTCTATGAGACAGCGTGATAAATATACTGACCTCATGTCAGTAGATAAAATGAGATAATATGTGCATATAGATAGAGCACCCACCACATGCTGAATCACACACATGGCCCTACTTGAAAAAGAGGAATTTTCTGTAGGTAACTGTGAGGTGGTAAAGCTTTAACGGTGTCTCACTGGGCAGTGAAGCTGGAAAGCTGAGACTGCCTTTTCAGTTTGGTCAAGTTCTTTGAGCTAGGAGTGGACACTTCAGACTAATTGTTCCATTTTGAAATTAAGCGGAGAATTACTATTAAGTGAAAAGAAATGCGACCATAGACTTTTCTTTGTTGTACCAGAAAGTAAACAAGGATAAATCAGTGCCAGTTATTGAGAGGCAGACTCCAGCCATACTGAAAATAAGGGAGAATCTCACTTGTCAAACATTTCCCAAGAAAGTAAGAGAGTAAGAGTCACTGAATGTGTCCCAGCCGACCAGGGGACCATCTGACAAATGTAATCTGAGACAACATCCTGCTCTGGGCAGGGACACTGAACTGTAATGATCAGATCCAATGTTTCTGCTAAATTTCCATGGCTTCTTTGTAGGTTGAAGAGAACGGTTCCATTGACTTCCTGGGTAACTTCAGGACATCTCAACCTTGAAATTTACATGGGTTCCGCGGGATGGAAGGCTGTTTTCCTTCTTCAAGAGCCACTTTTCCCATTTGTCTTTCCCTGCACCTTTTGAGGGAGGAATTGTGTTGAGCATCTGCTCCGGGATTCATGTCCTGTCCTCCAGCTATGACGAACACCCCCGTTCCTGTGGGGGTGGGAGGCTTGGCTCTCCTTTTAGAAATTCCCTTCTGTGCTGCGCTAATCACACCCTCGGTACATTTCACATCTTATTTTTAGGAGCAAAGCATAAAGAATCCCAGCACCAACAGCAGTTTCTGTGGCAACCTGTATCGCCCCCCTCGCTTGTCCAGCTGTGCAGAATTATATCCTAAAAGAGGCCATTTTACATCACGGAAAGGAGATTCACAGGGCAGGTCCTTTCTAACTAAAAGCTTTCTTCTGAGTTGAGCGAGCTAGGTGGGAATTAGGTTGGGGGGTGGGTGAAAAAAGGCACTTAGAACAAGAACTATTATAAAATCCCAGGTGTGCACAAGCATGCCCTAGTTGCCTTGATTTTTTTCCCCTCACAGGGCATCATGTTAGACACAAAAATAGCAGTTAGACCAATGAAAACTAGGTGTGAATATTTATATCCGAGGAGTTTGTTGCTAAGTTCCTCTTGAGCCCTCCCTTCGTCGCCTTCCAGGCTGCACTAGGTTACACATTGATATGATTCTCACATTTTCTTGAATAACTCTTTCAAATCGACGCTCTCAGCTCCCAGGCTCAGTTTGCCAAACTACCTCTTCCCAATGCGGTCTTCACGGTCTGTGTCTTCCAGGGCCAAGCCCGAGGAGGAGGAAAAAGAAGGA